>SADC01000695.1:63009-185551 GCA_004194705.1 Ditylenchus dipsaci | reverse complement strand
CCTCTTAGAATACATCGCTAAAAATCAGATATGGCTATAGGACAGAAAGTGATTGAAACGTGAAAAAAATAAACAAAAAAGTTGTGGTGCCGATAACCGAAAAGAGCCGCAATGATACGCTATTAGAAACAAGAGTCGCATAACAGCTGATAGTGTAATACTTTGAAAAAAATTGTTCAATATTGTGCTCTTGACCAAAAGAAAAAAGAGTTTCAGCCAAAAAAAAGCGATTTAATCCTCGCCCAATTCAATTTGATTGAATTTTGGGTCAATTTTACTATGTTTTGAATAAGTAAATTTTCTGACTAACTAAGGAAAATCGATTTAATCCTAAAAAAAAACATTGAAATGATCGTCCAACACGAAAAATATGTTCTCTAAAGAACTTTGAAATCGATAATTAGTAAAAACTGACCAAAACGCGCTTAATTAACACTTCGGATACCGCACTTTAGCTTCAAAAACATTAAACTTGATAAATACAACGATTCTCGAAAAAGAATTGCCCTGAGAGTCACCCTCATAACCGTGTTTCCTCTAATAGGCCCACATGCTCTAATAAGCATATACTCTCTATTTTATAGACCTGGGTCGTATTCAGGTAGGTTAGTAGAGTTTTGGATCAAGGTTACCTGTGATCTACTCGACGTGTTTCAGACGGGCCGAGTAGGTTCAAAGATCATGAGTTACTTTTGATCTACTCAACTCGTTTCAGACACACGGAGAGTTTTGGATCAAAAGTTACTCGCGATCCTACTCGACCTGTGAGTAATCTTTGATCTGAGTAGAATTGAGATCTTCTCGCCTAACTCAAATTCTACTCGCCTAACTCGGATTCTACTCAACCAACTCGAGTTCTACTCGCACAACTTGATTTCTACTTGCCCACTCGGCTTCCGACCATCGAGTTTTACGAGTAAATTAAATTTTTTTAATTTTCTCAAGTTCTACTCGCCCAACTCGGCTTTCTAACCCCGAGTTTTACGAGTAAATTAAATTTTTTTTAATTTTCTCAAGTTCTACTCGCCCAACTCGGCTTTTACCATCGATTATACAAGGATTTTTTGAGTTCGATTCATATCTATTACTGTGGTGGTTATTTCATTGGTTGGCAGTAATTTGTGTAGGAAAAATAATTTATGTTTTATTTTTGATCATAATTTTTGAATAGAAATGCAGCTCATATTTATGGTGTATCGAAAAGACCCCAGTCTTCTCCTTCAGGGCTAGTTGGCCATTCGTCAATGTGAATCCATGAATGCATGTTCTGTGGGCAGAACGGTTCTTGCTTAAATTCCACAAAAGTGCGGCAGCAAGAATATAACTAGGTATAAAATCAATTCCAGTCTGATTTCTGCATGGATGGAGTAGTATCTTCTTTTAAACCATCCAATAACTCTCTCTACATATGAACGTGTGATGGTAAAAATTTTATTGTAGCTGAAAAATATCAATGTTGGAGTTAAAAAAGAGCTTGTTCAGTTACAGTCAACCTTCGCCTCAAAGAAAATGGAAACAAGCTCTTGAAACATCAACTTCGTTCTCTCAACATTAGTTTCACTGACAGTTCTGAGCAGAGTTTTTAGTAAAAATAGATTTTAATTATGCTTTTCCATAATTCAATGTAAGCAAAAATGTAATCTTTTATTCAAAATCAATCCCTCAGCAAGTAAAAATAATGTATCTTGAAATTATAAATTAATAAAAAGTCATTATCAAACACAACTGTCAAGCTTACTGATGTAAATCACGAGTTTCAATCTACTCTATTCATACTAAACACTCTAATCATACTCTAATCATACTTCACTCGTTTTTAAAAAAGCAAGTTGGGCGAGTAAAACTCCACCTGATCAAAAAAATCGTGTTTACGCTTAAAACTCAGGTTAGAAAGCCGAGTTGGGGGAGTAGAACCCGAGAAAATTAATAAAAAATAAATTTACTCGTAAAACTCGGGGTTAGAAAGCCGAGTTGGGCGAGTAGAGCTCGATTTAGGCGAAAAGATCTCAATTCTACTCAGATCAAAAATTACTCGCTGCTCGAGTAGGATCACGAGTAACTCATGATCCTAAACTCTACTCAACCCGTTTCAAGTGCAAGTAGGATCAAGAGTAACTCTTGATCTACTGACTCTACTAACCGACCTGAATACCACCCTGTATCTCAGCATCAAAAATATTTTGCAAAGCTGTTAATTGCATTTTCGTAACTCCCATGAGCTATACCGATTTTACTTATTAGTTTTCGTTGAACGCTCGAAAATCTTGAAATTTAATTCATTTTTTTTTATTTTTCTGAGGTTGAAAAGTTAACCCACATGTGGGCTAATTTGAGGAGACATGGTATGTAAATTATGTTTTCGAATTTTTTATAAGCATTTAAAATTTGAATTTTTTTCATCATTCAATTTAACATTTAAAGGCCGGTTTGTGCTAATGGGAGCGTTTTGTTCAGAATATCGTGCTGGACAAGATAAGCGCAAGAAATTTTCGAAAAAAGTTCTTTTTCGCGAACCAACTACCGCAATTGCCATATTAAAAAACTGCCCTTTATAATACTAAAGAAGAGAGCAAATCATAGAAGAAAGCAGTGCCATGATCAGCAAATTGGTCGGTTATCAGGCTTTTGCCGGGTTAATTCAAATTCGTGCCTTTCATGGCGTTCTGTATTCTCACGTTTTCTTGTAAAAAATTTGTCTTTTTTAAAATTTGGGGCAGTTCATGTTGAGAAGAGCTCAAACATGCGTTTCCAACTGCAAAAAGCCTAAAATTACAGAACGCTTAGAAAGGCGCGAATTTGAATTCCCCCGGAAAAAGCGTGGTCACCAACCAATTTGTTGATCCTGATACTGCTTTGTTCTCTGAATTTCTGTCTTCTTCGGTATAAAAATGACGCACAGAATCTTCACTTTCTGCTGCAGTTAATGTGCTGAAATATAAACGGTGATACCAGTGATTTTTTAGTGTTTATAAGAAAGAACTAAATTCTTTATTGACAGACTTTTTAAGAAATTCAAATATTTTGCATGTTATACGGCAACTGATCCGACTAAATTTCTATTTATTCAAAAGCCTGTCGAATTTGCACCAGATTAGCACTCAAGATACACAAATTTGTTTTCAGATAAAAAGTTACAGTCAAAAATAATCAAAACAACTCAAAGTGCGACAATTCCAACTATAAATACGTGAAATAAATCACAAAAAAAAACTTTTTTTCGGAACTTTCTTGCACCTATCTTGTTCAGCATGATATTGTGAACAAATGCTCCCATTAGCACAAAAATAATATTATAATGTGTTTTTGCAGACGCCTCCCATCCTCGGTGAACACTTCAATTGGGTGCATCTGTATTTGTACTGGTTGCCACAAGCTAGATGGCTTTACTTGTTTGGCCAGATCTTTAAAATTTCTTCATGTTTTTGCTTGATTGTCGCCAGTTTCGAGAGATATATGATGACTAGGTAGGGAATATTTTATGGGCCACAATTTTTTTTAAGAACGGAAATGTAAAATATTCGAAATTTAGGCCATTAGACAAAATATTAGGCCGTTATTCAAGAAAAATAAAAGCAGTTGATCCTTGTGGTTTGGCTAAATTTAAGTAAAAAAAATTAATTTGAGAGGGAGGAGTTATAAGCCAAAAAAACGGAAAATTGCAAATTTTCATCAATCATTTATAAATCTGAACGGTATGAATTTTTAAAGTACTGAAAAATTTACAAATTTGCTGATTTCTTTTCTGAACTAAAGAAATTTTTAAAAAATTTATATGCTATTTTGTCATTCTTATTCGAAGCTGCAAAATATACATGGTTGACCATCCTGAACCACCCAAAAACCGTATATACCGTATAAAACCGTATAAACCACAATACCCTGAATCATGCTAAATCACCCTAAACCACCACCAATAATCACCCTCAAATACCCCAGAATTAAAAAAGTTAAAATTGATGTTTAATCAAGGTGAAAAAAAAGTTTAAACTGGGTAAGATTAAACTTTAAATAAGGTTATGTGGAGATATGACTTCGTCGTTTTTTGGCATTAAAAAACCATGCTCACGGTGGTCTAGTTTCCCCCGCCAATTCAAATTTTTTCCTAATCGTTGGATTAACGTACGAATTTTTTTACTGAGTTTCTAACAAAAATAGACCTAAAATAAAATTGTAAACCTTGTTTTGTTAGAAAGCAAGTTAAAAAATCCGAACAGAAGATCAGTGATTAGGAAATTTGACCCTACTAGCGAATACCCCCCCCCAACGATTTTCACTTTTTTACTTTAGTAAAAAGTACCCAAATATATGTCCCAGACCCGGAAAATGTGCGCAAACTCTTCATTAGTCACAACTTCCGTACGCTGGCCTACCCCAAGCCTAAGGGCTAAGCCTAAACTTGTTGTTTGCAAGGGTAGTTACAGCAATTTTTAAAGGTCGGATGCTTGGGGGGGGGTATTCGCTAGTAGCGCCGGAAATTTTTTTAATTAGCGGGGGCCACCAGACCTTGGTCTTTTAAAATTAAACCTTAAGGGACCATACTTGTTGATGACAATGAGAATTCGGCGAATTCAAATTCGAGCGGGACACTTCTCTTTCGTCTCGCTTTCTACTCTTTTGAGTTATTTTGAACGACTCAAAAGAGTAGAAAGCGAGACGAAAAAGAAGTGTCCCGCGCGCATTTGAATTTGCCAAATTCTCATTGTCATCAACAAGTATGGTCCTTTAAAACAGGGCTCCCAAATAAAAATTTTGAAATGAAAAACATTTTTATAGAATAAAGGACATTTGGTCAAAAATGCCATTTCATGCATCTTATTAGGTTTTGAGTACCAAAACATGACCCAATTTAAATTCCAACCCGTTCCTGTGAACGCTTTTAACTTTTCACTCAATCGAGTAATCCATTTCGCGATAAAATTACATAAAACTTTAACCAGCCAATAAAAATTGAAAACATAAAAGAAAAGTGGTGTTTTGGTGTTATTCAACTGCCTAGAGTTTCCTCAAGGCGAGATGAAAAAAGTCAATGAGATGTAGCCAAAATGAAATTTGGTCAATCTTGTATTTTTTGCTTATTGCAGACATTGGACGTTCAGTGGCTTTGACTATCGCACTCGATGGTTCATCCTTGGTTGTGCTATCTTTGGAGCCATTTTCGTAAAATTGTTCACAGCAGTGGTGTGTTTTTTTACCTTAATTCCTATTTTAGAGTATAAAGAGACCCGTGCCTGGTCTAGTGATTACTTTACCTTAATTTTTAAAATAAATTCTGAAAGTTATCGGCATATTTTCAAAACCTTATTTCTTGTAAATGTTAAGGTCATATCTCTTTTATTTTACCATTTTGTAGCCGTGCATTCCTTCTTTCCAATGGCATATAAAAGTGAGCTTGACTCTTTTAGATGAGCCATCATTTGGCTTCAAACACTTGCGATATCATTTTGAGAAGTTGACGAGCACTTTTATCGCTTTAATAACTTGTAAAAAGTTTAATTCAAGGTCTCGCGCTATAACAACATTTTAGCACTATATAGTAGCGCAGTTCCGAAGCTACAACACTCATATGACAAAATTCAAAAAAAAACTGAGTGTTAAGATATAGCCTTCTGGAAAAATAAATTTCTCTAAGAATGACCAAAAAGATATGACCCTAATATTTACAAGAAATAAGGCTTTAAAAATCTACCGGGAACTTTTGGTACACCCGAAAATCACAAATATTTTGATTTTCTCAATAATTGTTTTCTGCTAAATCTATAAAGGGAAAACCAGTTTTCGAAAATTTTATTATTTCGGTTAAAACATCTATTAAAGGGGCATGCCCGTGCGTTTTAAAAAGTTAAGGCGGGGACCAGCAATTTTTTTTGAATCGTTCTATTTTTCACTCGTTTTGCGTCAAATCTAATATTAATGACCCTATACTACTTTTAAAAACTGGGCAGAAAACTTAAAAAATCTGAATGCGTATGCATGTGAAACTTGATCGAGAAAGAAAAAAAGTACTGGTCCCGCCTTTTCTCCGTGTCGGGCACGGGCATGCCCCTTTAATTCCCTTTCTAAAAAGACAAAATGTAATTATTTTAAAACGCCTCGAAAGCGCGCTGAATTGTCAAGAAAAGCCTGTGGACAAAATAAATTCAATTTTTCAAAGAAAAGACGATAAAAATTCACAACCAAAAAATGTATGGAATTTTTTGCCTTGGTCTCTCTTATGTTTTAAAAGTTTAAAATTGGAAAATATTCCTTGAACCATAGGGTGATTTTTTGTTGAAATTTTTTGTTTTTGGATTTGAATGCTCATAGTCTTCTGTTTAGATTGAAAAATAAACCGTTTGTCAAAGTTTCGCCTACAAAAAAATTATGAATGTTTTAAATGTTCCAAAATATTTAGGCTACGCTGTAGACGAAAACTAATTCATACGTTGGATGGAAGGGTATTTTCCATTAAATCACTTTGACTACAGTCAAACCTCGATAAGCCGGCACCCCAAAAGTTCGTTCCAGCTTTGGGTCTGACACTTTTTTAACACGATTTTTGAAAGCTTTTTCCATTTCTGTTTTTACAGTCTGGTCGGAAATATCGTCAGGATTCCGATTTAGCTGATCGTTTTTGGAAAGAAAACAAAATTTGGGTTAAAAGAGTAAATCCTCGATAAGCCGGCACCCCTTTTCAAAAAAGGGGTGCCGGCTTATCGAGGTTTTGCTTTTTTAATGATAAAATTGCAGGATTTCAAAAAAACGATCTGCAAAATAGGAATCCTGACGATATTTTCGACCAGGGCGTAAAAACAGAATTGGAAAAGCTTTCGAAAATTAGGTTGAAAAAGTGTCGGACCCAAGACTAAAACGAACTTTGGGGGTGCCGGCTTATTGAGGTTTGACTGTACATCTTGTCCCTTTTGGAGGGAGGGATGATTCGAGTTTATACGGTGATTAGACACTAAACTCGAGTTTTTCGTCTTTGAGTATTGGCTTGGGTGCTTGAACATTTTCTGATATGCAATAACATACCGTATTTCCTCTAATTGCCGCCCCCTCTAATTACCGCCCCCCCCCTAACTTCAAGTGGTCTGAAAATCCTGTTTTCATTTACTGTTTGAGCTGTGTAAAAAGTGCCTGCGAGGATTTCAAAAATCTCACAAGCACTTTTTGCACAGCTCGAACAGTAAATAAAAAACGAGTTTTGAACCACTTGAAGTTTGAAAAAATTGCATGCTTCTAATTGCCGCGCCGGGGTGGCAATTAGAGGAAATACAGTATATAGGTTATAATCATTAATCCCCTATAAAATATTTTGCAGGATGTGGTGGTAGTGTTCAACCGCAACTGTTCTCGCATCTTCCAGCGCTACACCATCGGTCAGGCTGGGCACAAGGAATGGCTGGCCTCTTTCATCAACCTGCTCACCGTTATTATTCCTTTGGCACTTTGGTGTTCTTGAATGGTGGCATAGTTCTAATGCTAAGGCACCAAAATGTACAGGTGGGCTTTTGAGCTTAATCGCTTTTGGCTCTATATGCATTTGGGAGTATATGACACTATCTTTTTTAACACGAGAATGCCCGATCGTAACTTCTGCTTTTTTATAGGAGAACTTTTCACGCTGATTCTCGTGGGCCAGTCGTTTTTCAATGATGGCCGAAAAAGTCGAGAAAAAAGCAGTTGCATCAAACAGAAGTAATAGATCACAGATGAGACTGTGTTTTTTCTTCTTTTTATATGGTAACATTGAACGGCCATGTACGACCAGGCTACCAGCATATTTTTTCAATCTTCTGATGCAAGTTTTCACGCTCTATCACGTGGTATTTTTATTTTGAAAATTGTTTGTAAATTTTGAGTAAAAAGCGAAACTAAGTCACAGCCCCCTGAATTTTCGTCCAAAAGCCCTTGGTTTTTCGTGCGGTTTTCAGGTCAAATTGTTTTGGCCTAAATTTTCTAAAATTGACTTGTTGTCTCGGGAGTTCTTGCGCTCGTTCTGTTGCATTATTCACGCTGATCATTTTGCTATATCGTACCCTGAACTTTTTTAAAGAAAGTCGGCCAAGGATAAGCCAAACCAGGTATCTTTCAAATTTCATCACCATGATAAGTCCTGGTCTTACCTCTTCTCCTGTAATTTCTGTGTGACTTTTTTGGAATTTTGTGCTGATTTTTCGCCTATCTTGTAGCTCTTGAATTTCTCTACAGATATTGATCACGCATTGTGCAGTTATACACAGCTATGACATGCTCTTGAGCTGGTTGTCAAGTTTTTTGCAGACAGGCTGCTGCTCATATACACTCATATGAAAGAGAAGATTGCAGCGATAATTTTGCTATATCGCAGTCATAGCTATGTCATATGAAAAATTCTTCTTGCTTTCGAACAGCATATCATAGGATCACGTCATTTAGAAGATTTTCGAACTGCTTTTTTCTCGACTTTTTCGGCCGTTCATTGAAAAATGACTGGCACCACGAGTTCTCTTAGAAAAGGCAGAAGTTACGATCGGGCATTCTCGTGTTAAGGGGTGAGTGGGATTTACGGGTTATTTCGGACAAGCGACTTTTTTCCAGAGGCAAACTAGAGCCTAGATTTTTTTATCCAATTTCCACCAATCTGAATGATTGCAGCAACTTCGGTCCTTGATTACTGAACTGACTATGGGTCATGATGTTATGAAGATTAGGAGGAGAAACTTGCGAGCAGCCACAAATACACTCCTATTCATCATATCCGCCTATTTGATCTCGAATTTGTTAAATTTGTTTTTGTCAGTTATGGAGTACCTCTACCCAGGTGACTAATTTTAAAAGTCTTGGTCAAAAGTCTAAAAGTATATTTGTAGGCCTTTTGCAACGCACCTATCCATATCAATATCGTATTTGTTCGGACTGTGCCTCGTTGATGACTGTATTGGGCAATGCCCTTCGCTTCCCAGCTCATATATGCTCAAACAAAGAGATTAGTGAACAGCTCCAGCTCATGCTCTGCGCTTCTGACAAAGAAATTGAGGTGAGAAGTTTTTATTCTACTTCGGTATACAGGGTGAACCACTTTTGGAACGTTTGTTTGGACCATAACTTTTTGTCTACAGAGTGGCCCAGAAAAAAACCATCTTTGCATTCAAAATCGTGTTTTTGGCATTGTGTTTTCGACCCTTTTTTCAAAATTTTTGACAAGAAAAAAGAATTTTTATTTAAATTTTATTTAAAAGAATGGCTCACCTTGAGACTGGCATAAATTTTCTGATATCAATTAATTCTGGCAAAAATTAATTGGGTGGCATCGGACTCAGATCCCGGAAACTGAGAACACGGACAACTCAGCTTTCGGACAACTGATCTCAAAATAAATTCATATATAGGACAACTCAGATTCGGACAACTGGCACAAAAACAATTGAGATCATACAAAATTGGTCCAAAAACAATTCAAATAAATAAAAACTGGTCTTAACACGATTCGTTTTTAGGACAACTCATCCCAAATAAAACTCATCTTTTTGACAATTGGGCGGGAAATAATTTGATTGTTTGAAATTGGTCTTTTGTACTTTTGATTCAAAGTTTTGAAGTAATTTTTTGTCTGTTTTCGTAGGACTCACCTATTTTATACTTAATTCGTTGTCTATTCGATGACAATTTGTCTGTGTTTGTCGGTAATGGATGGAGTATTACTCTTTATCATAGGCTTGGATATCCACCTGAATGCTTCGAAAAATAAAACTTAGCCAAAATCAAAACAAATCACGTAACTTGATCTAAAATCGCTTCACGAAAACCGGTTTATTGTGACTAAAACTACGATTTTGCCCACATAAACCTCAAACTTGGGATAGGTACCACGTGGTCGGTGGATATCCACCTGGATAGCCGAAAAATACAAATTTCTTTAAAATTATAAACAACCCATTTTTTCTAACCCGAAATTGTGTGTGGAATTGGGTTTGTCACGACCAAAATTACGATTCCAGTCACTCGAAAACCGAAATCCATGGTAGATAGCTACTGGTCAGGCGGGTATCCATGTGGATGGCCTAAAAAATAAAATTTCTTTAAGTTAAAAAATAAACCATGCTATGATATGTGGAATCGTGCGGAGAATCGTGTTTGATAAGACTAAAATTGTTATTTTGCTCACCGAAATTCCAAAATCTGGGGTGGGTACCAATAGTAGATGTATATCCACCTGGCTGAGCCGGAATTTTTTCGCCAGAAAAATTAAAAGTGGTCATATCGAAAAACTAATAATGATTTCATCCGTAAAATCGTGTGGTTAATCCTGTCTGATAAGACCGAAACTGTGACTTAACCCACCCCAACCCCAAAATCCAGGGTAGGTATCTCATGGTCAGGTCGTTATCCACCTGGATGGCCTTGAAAATTAAAAAAAATTTGAATCGAAAACAAATCATCTTATCATATGCAAAATCGTGTGGTAGATGCTGTTTGTTAGGACTGAAATTGCGATTTTTTTCACCGAAATCCGAAAACTGGGTTAGGTACCACCTGGCCGGCTGGACCACCAAAACCAAGTGGTCGTCCACTTGAATCAAATTTTTTTTTACGATTTTGGGTTCCAAAACCAATTTATCTGCACTAATTCGAACATGCTGAAGATGGTTTGACATTGGTGAAATCACGTTTTATCGAGAAATTTTTGAGTTATTGCTTACGATTGATTTATCAAAATCAATCGTTAGCAATAACTCAAAAATTTGTCGATAAAACGTAATTTTACTACTATCAAACCATCTTCAGCATGCTCGAATCAGTTGAAAAAATGAGTTTCGGAATCCGAAAACGTAAAAAAAATTTTGCTCAAGTGGACGACCACTTGGTTTTGGTGGTCCAGCTGGCCAGGTGGTACCTACCCGGAATATTGGGATTTCGGTACGTGAAATCAGAGTTTTAGTCTCATTTAACCCAATCCCCTACAGTATCCCACATATGATAGCATGGTTTGTTTTCGATTCAAAATTTTTTAAATTTTTTAGGCCATCCAGGTGGATATGCACCTGAGCAGAAGGTACCTACCCTGGATTTTGGGTTGGGGTGGCTTAAGTCACAGTTTCGGTCATATCAACAGGCCTAACCAAACGATTTTACGTCAAAATATTTGGTTTGTTTTTGATTTGATTTTAATTTATTTTTTGTTTTTCAGGTTATTCCAGTACACATCAACCTGGTCAGGTGGTACCTAACTTGGGTTCCGGCCTCCAAGTGAGTAAAATCGTAATTTCGTTCCTATCAAACCGAATATTTCACAGGAGTTTGCGTATGATTGGATGGTTTATTTTGAAGTTTGACCAAGTTTTTATTTTCAGGCCATCCAGGTGGATATCCACCTACCCGATTGTTACCCACCTCAGGTTTGGGGTCTCGGGTAGATAAAATCGTAATTAAGGTCTTATTAAACAGGATTTGTAAGACTATTTTACGTATGATAGTATGGTTTAATTGTAAAATTGACGAAAATTTGAATTTCGGGCAAAGTGCACAGTTAAAAGATACGGAAAGGGTAAGTTAAAGTTAAAAAGGCAGGGAAACAAACATTAATGACAAGAAAAGACAAAAGCCTGATATGCCTACATTGAAACACGAAAGGGTCAAGTTGCCAGAAAGTCAAACCTTATTTCAATTCAATTGTCCCATAATTCAAAATTTTCCCGCCCAATTGTCAAAAGATGAGTTTTAGTTGGGATGAGTTGTCCTAAAAATGAATTCCGCATTAGGCGGGTATTCAAAAAGATCAGTATAATTGTGTTGAGTTGTCCTATATATGAATTTCTTTTGAGATGAGTTTTTGAAAAGCCGAGTTGTCCGTGTTCTCAGTTTCCGGGATCTGAGTCCGATGCCACCCAAATTAATTCTGGAAAAAATTCAAACTGACAATAATTGGTCTTGTCCAGATTTTTTTTTGAATAAAACTTGTATTAGCAAAAATGGTTTCGAAATTAAAGATTCCAGTAAAAAATGGTTGTGTATTAATTTGGCTTCTTTTGGACCTGGATGACCTAAAAAAATGGCTAGGTGAAAACCTGCTTAACGAAAACCTGCTTAACGAAAACCTGCTTAACGAAAACCTGCTTAACGAAAACCTGCTTAACGAAAACCTGCTTAACGAAAACCTGCTTAACGAAAACCTGCTTAACGAAAACCTGCTTAATCGCGCGAAATCGAATATTTTTGCTATGAAAGATAGGTTATTTCATTTAAACCTTAATTTTTTATTCTCTTAACTGATGTTGTCCGTTTAACTTATAGTTATTATCATTTTTCACATCATAATTATTTATTTTAGGCAAGCATACACATTTAAAATCCTGATAAATAGAAACTTTCAGTAACTTTTTTTTGGAGATTACGGATTAAAATAGTTTATTCTCAGTTACTTTTATTTACTTTTCACTTTTACGTTTACAGATATACATTTAAAGAAATCTTAAAATTTTTATGTTTATTCTTTTTTCATTGCACTCTTTTTGTTTGCATATTTTGTCGTTAATTTAACGAGATATATAGTGAACGCGATGATCTGAAGGATCAATTAGCTAAAACCCATGACCGTCTTATTCATTGTATGTCTGGCGCAAGACATTTGTAGTGTAGTTCAGTACAACTACTGTTTTGTTTATCTTTGTTTTCACTTATTTGGCTCTCTCCCTGTTTCGCACAATTCAATATTTGACGATTTTTGCAATAGTCAAAAAACTTTTTTCATTTCTTTGTTTGTAATAGATTTTTGCTTCTGCTAAATTTAATAAATAAATTTTTAAATGCAAGCCAAAGATAGTCGAGAAAAAAATAATTAATTGACAATTCGGAACTAAGACATGTATTGGAAAGTTACTGAAAGTTTCTATTTATCAGGATTTTAAATGTGTATGCTTGCCTAAAATAAATAATTATGATGTGAAAAATGATAATAACTATAAGTTAAACGGACAACATCAGTTAAGAGAATAAAAATTAAGGTTTAAATGAAATAACCTATCTTTCATAGCAAAAATATTCGATTTCGCGCGATTAAGCAGGTTTTCGTTAAGCAGGTTTTCGTTAAGCAGGTTTTCGTTAAGCAGGTTTTCGTTAAGCAGGTTTTCGTTAAGCAGGTTTTCGTTAAGCAGGTTTTCGTTAAGCAGGTTTCGTTAAGCAGGTTTTCACCTAGCCAAAAAAATTGAGTCAGATTCTGAAACAAATCGTCCTATCATACGTTGAATCGTGTTACTAATTGGGTTTGTTAGGGACCAAAACCCCGGTTTCACCCACCAGACCCCCCAAAAAAGATAGTAATATTTTTGTCTTGTGAAAAACTACTATCGTTTTAAATGTTTTTTCTATGACCCAACCTCAGTTCTACTGGATAATCCACGTACCAACTGAACCAAGTGGTCGTCCACTTGGATCAAATTTTTTTTACGTTTTTTATTCAAAACCTGTTTTCTGAACTAATTCGGGCATGCTGAAGATGATTTGATAGTGGTAAAATGACGTTTTCTCGGGTATTTTTTGAGTTTTGGCAAATAATTGATTCTGGTGAAATCAATTATTCCCAAACTCAAAAAAAATACCCGAAAAACGTCATTTTACCACTATCAAACCATCTTCAGCATGTCCGAATTAGTTCAGAAACAAGTTTTGGAACATGAAAAACGTAAAAAAAATTTTGATCCAAGTAGACGACCACTTGGTTTGGTTGGTTCAAAAAAAATTAAATTCCCGCAAAATTGTTAAAAATGCACAAATTTTAAAAATGCGGATCAATTCATGTGTGGGCCAATTCGTCTTTGGACAATTTGGTATGGATCTACTCGGTTAACTCATGTAAATGGATATCCACCTGACCAGAAGGTACCATTTCGGGTTTTGGGGTCTGGGTCGATAAAATCACACTTTTGGTCTTAACAAACCCAATTCTCCACACAATTTTGAATAAAGAAAAGTGTTTGTATTTTGATTTTTGAAAAATTTTATTTTTAGGCCATCCATATGGATATCCACCTGACCAGGTGGTAACTACCCTGGATTTCGGGTTCGGTTGGGTGAAATCAAACTTTTGGTCTTAACAAACTCGATTTCCCACAGGATTTTACATGTGATAAGATTATTTGTTTTTCATTTAATAAATTTGATTTCCTAGTCCACCGAGAAGGATATCCTATCCAAGTAGTACCTACTCAAATATTTGGGTTCAGGTTGCTGAAATCGTAATTTCGGTCCTATCAAACCAATTTCCAATTATTTACAGTTTAATATAAATCGAAAACAATTACAGTCAAGTCTCGATTTAACGAACCCCTGGGGACCGCAAAAATGTTCGTTAAATCGAAGGTTTCGTTAAATCGAGAGCCTTTTTTAGTCATTTTATTTAATCGGTGGCCAAATAGCCACCAACAAAAGGTTCGTTAAATCAAGAGTTTCGTTAAATCGGGGTTTCGTTAAATCGAGACTTGACTGTATTTGCATGAACATTTAACTACCAAACAAATTTATTCAAAAAAAATCTGGTCAAGACCAATTATTGTCAGTTTGAATTTTTTCCAGAATTAATTTTTGCCAGAATCAATTGATATCAGAAAAATTAATGCCAGTCTCAAGGTGAGCCAAAAAAATTCTTATAAATTCAACGAAAACATGTTTAAATCTGTTTTGTCTCGACCAAAATTTAAAATTTCAAGGCGAGTCTTTTATGTTGAAGCAGTTTCATGTGGAAATCGACCACGCTGCGCACGAACCCGTTGTTAGAATAAAAAATTTCCCCAGTATAAAAAAGTTATGGGGAAAATCATGCGCGAAACTTCGTGTGAGATGGGAAATTCAAATGACTATATCTTCAGTCGGATCAGGTAGAACGATTATAGAAAATAGTTAAGAGAGAAAAAAAATTGCTGGTCCCGCCTTAATTGCAGTGTAACGCGTTGGTATGCCCCTTTAACTCACACAAGTTCTATCAATTCCGTTTTTTAAATTTTGTATTTTCATCCGAAAAATTTTCGCGATCTTCGAAGAGTTAAAAAATAAAGCCCCTGGGCGCTCTTGTGGAGGTAATGAGCATATTATCAATTAGCTCACAATCGCATTTGGTTAAAATAAGTAACCAAATACTAATCGACTGTAATAATATATTAATTTTTAGAATTTGCCCAACTCAGCTGTGACCACCGCGCTCACGTTGAGACGTTTCTCGGAGCGTGTCGATAACCCTTGGTTTTCCGCTCTTTTAACCACACCGCAACAACCCGGGAAGAGGACGACAGTATAAACACCAAATTATCACTAGCCAACGGAGCGTTCAGCCACAAAGGCATGACCAATGGACTTTCTTTCCAGCACATCTTGCCCCTGAACAGAGATGACATCACCACCAAGTACTTGCCTAAAAGCCGCTCTTTTTTTCACACGCCAGATTGGTTTGTTGGTAAGGGCAATACTACTCTCGACTGTGATTGCCCAAATCCTGAAGAATATTGGGAAGTAGCAGGACTTTGGACGAGGAAAACAATGTATTGCTGCTAGTGGACGGCTGTGATTATGAATATGTGGATGAAATAGTGGACAAGAGAGCCGTTACACAACCGGCCCCTACTCTCAGGCACTACAGCAATACGAAAAGAGGGTAATATGAGGTGTAATATTTGAGCTTCGATCCAGAATGATGCAAGGATCACAGCAATAGGGAAAGAATTTGGAAATTTGTTTTTTGTAAATAATGTTTCAACTTGTTGTCAGTTTTGTTTTGATCTGTTCTATAGTCATGTGGTTAAAGCGTTGACGTGTTACAAATAATAAAACAAAAAACTATGACAAAACTTTGATATAAAGTATGCACCAACCCCATCTAGCTAGGAGAGACTCGACGGGTGCCTAATATCAGGAGTGCTTCATATCTAATGAAATTCAATCCACAAAATGATCTTTATATTGCATGCAACTACTAACAATATTATTTGACAAAATACCGTATACAGTTGATTCTCTTCATAACGTCTTTCAAGGGACCGGCCAAACAGGACGTTATGAAGAGAGGAGTGACACTTGCCTCAAAATCACTTACCGGACGTTCTATAGAGAGTTTCTCAAGCCCCTCACACTCCGGCGTAACACGACCCGCGTTTAATAACACCCGCTTTTAATAGGCCATAATGTTTTGTCTAGGCGAATTCCGAAATTCTATATATATAATGTGTATAATGAATAATATAATAGTATAACTTAATGTGTATAAGGTATATAATGTGAAAAACACGATTTGGCTTGGTCTCTGGTTTGGCCTTGGCCATCCGGAGGCTATCCTCAGACATGTGCTCGGCAAAATGTGCTTGGCTTTGCTGCAAAATTAAGATAACTTGCTGTTAATTGCAATACGCACAAAATAAATGCAGGAAGAACGGCTCCGAGAGAAACGGTGTTTATAGGAAAAATGGTTTTGATGTTTAAACGCTGTTTTAACAATGTTATGTGGAAATTAGAAGCGACCATAGGATGGCGAAAAAAAATATGACTCAGATTTTCTACGCGCCTTCGTCGCGGCGAGTTCAAAAAAATAAAAGCGTTAAAAAAAGTGTTCCGAAATTGACTGAGAGATGTGTTCCGATATCGCTCCGAAAAATGTGTGAAACAGGCCGATACCTAAGTGCTGCGGGAATTCAAAAAAAGACTAGTTCTGATAATTAGCATTTTTTAACTTTTATGATAACGCATATGAAAGCTCAGTATCCGGGCTACACAACGGTACGTAGAACGTGTAATTATACAGAGGTATATAGATTTTTTTGTCAAGAACATCAACATGTATATACTGATTTTGGCATTCATATGTCTTGATGATGTTCTTTAAAAAAAACCTAACTGCGATGTTTATTAAACTTTCTGAGAAAATCAGTCACTGTTTGAACTCCCGCCATACTCAGGGGCGTAGAAATAAGCTTCAGCCCTAACCTCTACCTTTACCTGTACCCCTAAAAGTATGAACCAAAATGCTTTTCTGATTTGGTACATACTTTTAGCTTTTTGTGTTACATTCCTCTAGGATGATGTCTCCTGCACTTTAATGCATTTAGAAAGCTTCCTATCACAACTCTTATAATTATAAAATGTCACGGGACCAAATGTTAATCTCGTCATGGAATGAACGTATGAAAAATATAGGGATTCACGAGGGCTGGAAGCAGACAAAAAAAGTTGAAGCATGGCTAACATACGGGTAAACAGCCTTTAATAGTACGTCTTTATTCAAACCGAAAACAAATCATAAACGCAAAACAATAGATCCTTCTGGACTGATATAATGGAATGCATTCGCTTCACTTGGCAAAGATTTTTTCGAAATACTGAGGCGATGGCGAATGATAGTCATCATATTCCTACAAAATGAACAATAAAAATATGCAATAGTATATCCAATCACTCACGCTGAAGAATTCTCCAGATCGATCCGCCAAATAATTGATAAAGTGTGACAGAGAGACAATCGAGTTCGTGTCAGTCAGCGCCCACTTGTTTTTCTCTAGGAGCACGTCTTCGAAATTCTCGATCAATCGCAAGAGGAATGGGATTCCAATGAGAGACGGAATTTCAGCCACATTGATTGCTTCACTGCCCTTCGCATGCTTTCTATAATGGCACATCCTAACTTATTTTTAGGTGAAAAAATTCGATAATCACCTGGCCCATTCTCCAGATACCCCACTGCTTCTCCATCATCCTGCTTGACATCATCTTGCTTAGTGACCATATCCAGGCTGCTCTCACAGAGTTTTTGAAAGAATGGCTTCTCATAGTAGTAGAGCAGTTGCTCAATGGTGGGCTTGTCAAAGCATTTCAAAAGCTCCTCCGCAACCAAGATGGCGCTGTTAACTAGCGACTTATCATGAACGACCGTGGACATATCAGCATTGGCTTCAACTGACTGCTCTTGGTCGAAATTCTCAACGTCACTTCCCTTCAGAAAACCGATATACTGAAATAACGAGTCAGCAATAAAGCACCTTACTAATTATTCTGACCC
This sequence comes from Ditylenchus dipsaci, assembly GCA_004194705.1. Taxonomy (NCBI): domain Eukaryota; kingdom Metazoa; phylum Nematoda; class Chromadorea; order Rhabditida; family Anguinidae; genus Ditylenchus; species Ditylenchus dipsaci. The sequence goes on along the minus strand of SADC01000695.1, from coordinate 167,559 downwards.
ACCCCATTAATGATCGTCGTAACGGAAATACGAGCAGGGACATTCGGAAGCTTGTACTCAATCTCCACTGCCTGACGATCAAATTCGGAAATTTCCTTCAACTTCTTTGGCAGCATCCCAAATCCAGTAGCAGCAGTAGCGACAGTTCCTTCAGGCAATTCCGAATCTGGCGTCGCAGGCACGACCGAATCCTCGCTTGTATTGACGGCACTCTGAAGACTCAGCTTGGGACGCTCAGGTTCTAAAAGATGTGCGCGACCCAAGTTGCGCAACTTAACAAACCTATTTACCTGACTCTTTCACTGCCTCAGTAATATCTCCGTTTGTATCACTCTGAAGACTAAGCTTGGTGCGCTTCGACTCTAAAAGACTCGTGTAACACAATTTTCATAATTAGAAGGAGCTAATCTACCTGGTTCCTCTTCCTCATGAATCGAATCAAGAAGATCCGCGCTTTTCGGGTCACTTTGCTTAACACTCTTTCTTCCACGCTTAGCTGTTGACTTTTAAGAGATCGGTTGACAGGAGTAGAGCGGGACGACACTCTCGAGCTGTTTGCAACGCTACGACCACCAGACCCTTTCGACTGTCGCACTTCTTTGGCTTTCTTCTTTGCGCTCTCGATAATTGCCTGTAAAAAGAGTAATAGGTCAACACAAGCTTTTAATGAACAAACCTTAGCCTTTCGCAAATTTTCGTCAGTGATTGGAAGAAATCGAGTGAACGCTTCCACTTGCAGCACTTGCTCATTGCCATGCTTATAACCCTAAGAAACAAACGCTATTTCAGAACATCTTACTCTAGGGCAAACATTGACTCACAGGGTATGCGACGACATAGACCGGCTCATCATCATACTGCTTCACCGTAATGATTTCGGCTTCGTAAAAGACACCGCAGCCCTTCCAGTCGCATAAGATTTTCTCACCAACCCGCCACACTGGATCATGTTGGATTCGCTCTGTCGTGGTATCACGCTCCAGATCAGACTTTTTAATCTTGTTCCCGTCCCGTGCATTGCTCTTTGAACTTCTCTTCATCTTGCTATGACTCTTATTTAGCATCAACTAAATGCAGACAGAATTATACAAATAATGGGTCTACGAAATAGCTCAAAAATAATGAAAAGCCGTTAAAATTGGAGGAGTGTAATTGAAAACATAATCAGACAAAAAGTTTGCAAAATTTCTACGTTTTTTCGAAGTCAAAATGTACCGGGTGTCCCAAAAATACCCGACGGATTTTTTAACGGCTTTTTTAAGATGATTCTTGCATCCAAAAATTATTTCAGTGATATAATTTTGTAGCTCTTTCCTTCTCTTTCGAATGGTATATAAAGTTTCATTAGAATATTTTAGAAAAGCCATTATTTGGCTACAAACACATGTGAGATCATTTTAGGATCCTGATAGGCATTTTTGTCACTTTAACTGATCAAAATTTCAATTGGAAGTTCAAGGCTACAGCCAAATAAGAGCACCATGATGTAGCGCAGTTCAAGAGCTACAAAACCCACTTCACATAGTAGCTTTTGAAAATCTGGGTGTTAAGATATGGCTTTTTTGAAAAAATTAATATCTTGAAAAATGACCAAAATCAAATTTTCTACAAATTTTTTGGAATTTTAGTCGCTTTTTCAAGATATTAATTTTTTCAAAAAAGCCATACCGTATTTCCTGTAATAAGGCGGCATGCCGCCTTATTTTTCAAACCCTGAAAATCCGAAAAATTCGAATTCAATCTCGAAATTTTTGGGTGCTCAACCAAATCTAAAAATAAGAATCGGTAGAGCTCGTGGGACTTAAGAAAACGCATCAAACAGATAACCAAAATATTCACTCTGCTTCGAGATATAGACCTCGAAGTTGGGGTGCCGCCTTATTAGAGGGTGCCGCCTTATTACAGGAAATACGGTATCTTAACACCCAGATTTTCAAAAGCTACTGTGTAAAGTGGGTTTTGTAGCTCTTGAACTGCGCTACATCATGGTGCTCTTATTTTGCTGTAGCCTTGAACTTCCAATTAAAATTTTGATCAGTTAAAGTGACAAAAATGCCTATCAGCATCCTAAAATGATCTCACAGTGTTTGTAGGCTACAAATTGTAGCCAAATAATGGCTTTTCTAAAATATTCTAATGAAACTTTATATATTATATATATTATATATAATACCATTCTAAAGAGGAAGGAAAGAGCTACAAAATGATATCACTGAAATAATTTTGGATGCAAGAATCATCTTAAAAAAGCCGTTTAAAAATCCGTCGGTATTTTGGCACACCCGGTAGCTGTGAGAATGTGACTTCACACCACTAAATCAAAATTGTATCACACATCTCTATATAGTATTTGGGTCGAAGGGTCCGTGGTCACACCTTTTTACAGACATTGGGATTGGTGAAAATCTTTTTCTGAGAACAGTTTCTAAGGTAAATCGGGGTGCCTGAACACGAATCCGCTGTCCGAATTAGAGGTTGACAAAGAAATGTTTGATTTTTCCCCCAAATTTTTGTTTTTTACGGGTTTAAACTTCAAAGTCTAAAAAATGAGGTCAAAAATAAAAAGAACTTTTTGTTGCAGATTTTATCAGATTCCCTAGCGTGTCAATTTTTTATCTCGAGAGGGATTTAAAAATATAGAGTCGAAAATATAGAGTCGGTTGCCGAAAAAAAAAGAGTTCTTCTAAACTATAACAAGCGCTTTATTGAAATTTGATTTCCAACTTTCGACTGTAATAAAAGCATTAAGCTGTTAATATTTCGAGATTTTGCAATGTTCGCCTTTATTTTACGCCTTTTCCGTGGATTCCGAAAGTGGTGTGCTGTGGTGGCTGCCACTGGTGGCCACCGGTGGCAGTGGCAGGCGCGGCCACCGGTGGTGGTGGCGGTGGCTGCCACACTTCTGGTGGTGGGGGTGGCTATTTCGTACTTTTACCACACTGCTCACAATATGGCTCACACTTGTGAGCCATTTACACGGACCTGACCTTTATTAATAGAGAAGTAACTTGCAGCGCTTCAATATGGAGAAGAAAAATTAAATCAAAGTTGCTTTATGCCAGATGAAAAATTCGATATCCAAGAAGTGCCCTCATTGCATCAGTCATGAAAATGGGAATAAGCGAGTTGGAGGAAATTCTGAGGCAGAAAATCGTGGAAAAGCTTGGAAAGAGGTAATCCAGCTTTTTCGGATTGGGACATGCATTACTTGAGTGTGTAATTGTGAACACTCTCAAGGAATTTGCCGCAAACAATGTTTGATGACCATATTAATATTCTTCTTCAGATGCCAGTATCGCTGGTAGATAAGGTTCATGCCAAATGTGGCCTATGCGTACCGTCATATCGCTGAATAGCAAATTCGAAATCTCAAATCTGCTTCGTCATTTTAGCGCCTGGCATCCTTCAACTTTAACTCACAAGTGTGCTGGTTCAGGCTCTCAAATCAGGTTTGTCTTAATCACAAATCTTTCTATTACTCATGAAAGGTGTTTAGGACTTTCAACTCTCTGAACAGACCGCTGTCGACTATGGACATCGCAATCCTGGATTATCACGATAACAGTTCTAGGAATATTCAATGCCTCTGGTGTGGATTTTTCATGGATGAAAAGGGTCTTGCCACACATTTTGCTGAATTTCATTTCAAGTTAGGCCCTTTTTGCCTGCTCCTTTAATTTTTTTTCAGCTTATCCATGTTTCTAGGAGGTTCAAGTACCATCTTGTCAATTATGCGTCCGGGTTTCTCGCTTCAATAAATGCTTACCACATCATAAAACTACTAACATTTTAGGAATTGATTGTGAATGCACAATTGACAGAAAAATATGGCCGAGAGTTCAGAGTGACTCTTCCAGATGAACTTCATTTTCAAGTTCGAGAAATTCAATACAGTGTTTAACAGTGTGGACGAGCTAGAGCAGGGTACTTTTTAAGTTATAATTACAAATATCCATCAGCCTCATTGTGTAACTTTTTAAATTTTTAGCAATCAAGTCGTTAGCTCATATTCAGCCAGATCTATTCTTTATGATGACCCAATTCATGAGCAGTGGAAAACTATCAGCATCAGTCGGAGAAGAGATGTTCGCCAACAGCTTCGACACAAAACAAGGTCTTTCCTGCAGTGCATTTTCGAACAGTCGAGCTTCTTTGGTGAGTAATTCGCTTTTTCGGTGCCTTAATCTGAACTGTCTGTTTGTCTTGCTTCAGGCAGTTCTCGCAAGCCAAAGCGTCAGTTTATCAAACCTGCCTTAAGACAAGCAACTCAATAAATAGTCCTTTCGTTGAACCTCTTGGGGAATTTCAGTGGCGCTGCAAACTGTGCAACAAGAGTATATGTGGTGCGGTCATGAGTGCTGCGGCAATTCGTCATTTCAAGAGCAATCATCCGACTCACCAACAAAGTATTCACAGGAATTGTGCGAGGTTGTCATTTTAGTGATTATTCTGGGGTGTTTTTGTTAAATTTGGTTCAGCTCCGCTTGGAAAGGATGGGCAAGGGCTGTATGGTGATGCTGAGTCCTTATGAATCGAGTGCCTGCTTTGCCATATCCTGTTCCCACTTCATCAGCCATTTAACATGTGCAGAGCGATTCGACATTTGAAGGCCAAACATCCTGAAAGAATGCGGAATACCAGGCTATAGATATCTGAACGTGTTTTCGATCTGCTTTAGATCTGTCTCTGTTAAACATTACCACCCTTTGGAGCTGGAAATAACGTTTTGTTAGATACTGTTTACATGTGTTCAATTTTTTTCAGATTTAGACTGTGCTAGCTTAGTAAATTAAAAGCTAAAAATCAGCAGAGTGAACAAGTCTTCTCTATTGCCAGAGATGTGTATGATTACAGAGAGAACAATCTGGAATTGGATACAGCGAAGTGTTTAAGAATGGAAGGGGGAACTTCCTTTACGCATAGCCTAGTTCAAAGATAACCCTGTTTTTTCGGCAACTGGACATTTAGCACAATTATGCTAATTGTGCTCGCTTATCGATCCGCTTATCGATTAACCCACTTTTTGGCGGTGGATCGAGCTGACTTTTACAGGAGCAGTGAACACTACTTAAAGGGACAGTGAAAGCTGATTAAGGAGATACTCTCGACACGAAAGATTATCCAAGCTTTTTATTTTTCAAATGTGGTCATTGAGCCATATTTCGTTGACAACCCGATTTCGTGGTCTCAGATGAAATTGTGCAGAATTAAAAGTTGGGTTAGCATCATCCATATCAGAATTTCTAAATTCCTTCAAAAGATGCCCTGAAAATCGATATAGAAAAAGAGAAAAAAACAATGATAAAGGATGATTAGTCTTCTATTGCATTTCAATTTTCAGTGCAATTTTTGAAGGAATTCAGAAATTCTCGATATTGATAATGCTAACTGGGGTTGGATTCGGTCGGTTTTTTTGAGATCGGTCGGTTTAAAAAAACGTTTTTTCAAACCCGGTTTTTCGGTTCCTGTTTTTTCAAAAATTTTTTGGTCGTTAACCGACCTGTACCCGGTTTTCGGTTAATTTTTGACTTAAACAAAACCGGTATTTCGCTAAACCCGCTTTTCGGTTTTCCCGCATTTTTTTCGGTCGGTTTTCGTTTCGGTTTATTGACCGAAAAAACCGGTTTTCGGTTAACCGACCGGTTCGGTTAACTCCGGTTAATTTCGGTTAACCGACCGGTTCGGTTAACGACCGACTAACCCAATTTTCATTCTGTACAAGCTTATCTGAGATTACGAAATTGGGTTGTCGACAAAACATGGCAATAACCACATCAAAAAAACTTAGATAAATCCTTTCGTGTCGAGACTATCTCCTAACGGCTTTCACCCTCCCTTTAAAATAGAGAACGTGACGATCGATATATCGTATCGTTCAAAACGACATAGCCCCTCAAATAACCCCCCCCACCAAATAACCCCTCAATAACCCCTGAAAACCCCCCACCAATGACCCGGGTTATTTCAGGGGGGTTATTTGAGGGGGTTATTTGGGGTATGTTTTTCAAGGTATATTTCGTCTTGAAGGGAAGTCAGTTATTTCGATATTTTGACCTTTTTTTCGCCTCTTATCCACCTGGGGCAGGTATCAACCTGAAGCCCCACAGCCCCCCAAAATTCGAAATCATAATTACTTTAAAACTAGACGAACAGGCGCCATCTGGCGCTAACACAATGTTTTTTTGATCGAAAAAAAAGATAGATAGTGTCCCTATGGGAGACTTTATAAGAGAGAGCGCTTTTGGAAGAGAATATAGGGTAGGTAAGTAAGTATTCATCGGTATGTTTATTTAAAACACCAGTGGAGGTATACACCCACATGTATGGGTATATATCCATACCCACGTTTATTTGATTCAGACCAATGAAAATAATAGAAAAAATCAACTGAGTAACATCACCTTGGATCTGCCACTTCACGGCTAAAAAAAGTGAACTTCAGGGTAGGCTGGCCGGAGGTTCAGGGCAGGTTCGAGCCTGCAATGTACTTCAAAATCGGCTTTTTGATTATTATCTGAGGTTCAATTGAACCTGCACCGTTTTTCAAAGTTCATTTGAAATCAGTGAAGTTCATAGCAGGTTCGAAACCTCCTATGAAGTTGCGCCCAGCCTTTGCTGAACTTCATATGACCCTTTTTGCAAATAAATGGTCATTTGAAGTTCAAAAATCTTGGCTTGAAGTTCGTGGCAGGTTCAAGCCTCCGATGAACTTCATATGAACCTTAAAAGGTTCACATAAGGTTCATTTCAACCTTGTATGAAACTTTTTGAAGATCAACAATGAAAGGTTTGTATGAGGCTCGCGTGAACTCATCGGAAGATTTATGAAGTTCAATTGAACATGTTGTGAAAGTTTTTATAGTGATCTTCAAAAAGTTTCACATGAAGTTCCAGTAAACTTTAATCAAACATTTATGTAGTTCACTTGAACTTGTCAACTTTTTGAAGATCAAGTTTAAAATTTCCGTGAGAGGTTCATTGAACCTAATAAATATTGAATTGAACATCAATTTAACCTTCTGTGAACCTTTTTGAGTTAATATTTTTATACCTATCCAAAAATATTTGGCGGAATCGAAAAAGGTTAATTACTACTATCGGATAGTTTGGTCAGAAAAACTGTTTTTTAACCGTGTTGTCCGAGTCTTAAAGAAGTACAAGTGAGGTTCACTTGTGGTTTGGGAGAGTAGCTATTTCTGGTTTCTGGTTTCTCTTGTGGTGTTTCGTAAAAATTTTCTGGTTCTCCATGTGGTTTTGCGAAAAAAAATTTTAAATTCAGAATTTATCTAACCAGAGAACCTTAAAGGGGCATGCTCGCGCCCGATGGAATAATTCTTTCATTTCAAATTGGCGGGTACCAGGCACGCCAGAGATTTGAATTTCAAAATCGTGTTTGAAAATCATTTTGAACGTTTCTTTCAACGTTTCATTTTTTGCTAGCTTTTTTCTAATTGCTCTAACAAATATGACCATAGTGACTGCCTTGCTAGAATTGTTGAAGTCGAAATCTTTTGGTATTTTTTGTTTTTATTGCTGCTGTGTATATGATTTGTAATTCTCACGAATTTTTAGCTCCAGCGGGATAATTGAGCAGGTGACGCTAAGGCATTAGATAAGTTTTTTTATACTTTAGCCGTCTTTTTCTTTTCTTCTCTTGTCTAGTTCAGGTGCCTGAACAAAAGAAGAACCAGGAATCCTGCAAATGGAGGACAGAATAACAAGCTCCGGATGAAAATATCGCTGGTCATTCTGACTTTTTTTGCTATTTATGTAATTGTTAACTATTTTGGAATAAAAATTGTCTGAACTTTTGGTTACGAAGTTGTTTATCGTTAGTGCGACCTCTTTTTTGCGATCTGATCTCTATCTCTTCAACTTATAAAGTTATGCACACATAAATTTTTACGAAGAAAAGCTAATCTTTTTTGTCAATCAGCGCTGAAAACGGTTCGTCCAGTCTGCCAAAAGAAAACAGGTTCTGATAAAGGCGTGAGGATATCTATGAGCGATGCTAGATTAGCTGCCTATCGAACAAATGCAAATTTCAATCCGTTCTGTTCTGGCCAAAAGAGTTGTAGTGTGTACAAGCACTTCAGTAACAACGATTTGATCAAACGCGACAATGCTATTGTCGGAGTCAAGCAAGATCTTCGATTCTTCCTGTAGAAGCTCAATCAGTCCAACCACAAAATGAAACTGCGTCTTCACCATCCATTGTGTCCCCTACAGCTACTCCGACTCCTAATCGGAAAAAGTTAGTGAAATGAAAGGCGTTGTAATTCAGTAGCGGATTTTATAGGAGTGACACCAAAAGCCTTACACACAATACCATCCGCTTCAATGATTTTTTAAGACGTAGAATTATCAAACAGCAAACTACAGAAGAAGATGATGAGGAACTGAGCCCACGGATCAGTCAAAGTTTTTCATAATCCAGTTAGATCAGCTCAAAATTCTGCTTCAAAGATGTTATAACTGGGGGTCTGATACAGTTTCATCTCCTCATTTCTCAAAGCAAGCTACAAATCTAAGTGTAAAATTTTGGTGTAATAAATGCAATAGAAACAAGTATTGGCGTGGACAGAAAAAAGTTGTGAGCTCTCAACAATATGAAGGTACCCTTAGTGTTGTAGCTGCTGCAGTTGTAGTAGTAGCTATGAAACAATTAACACTTTTGTTATGTGAAAAATATATTAGGAACTAACTTCCCTGTTTGAAAGTGCTAGGATTGGAGGTTTGAGTGTTGCAACTTTCAAAGGCTTGCTAGATCATTCGTTTGGCCTGCTGTTGAAGAGATAGAGATCAGATCGCAAAAAGAGGTCGCACTAACGATAAACAACTTCGTAACCAAAAGTTCAGACAATTTTTATTCCAAAATAGTTACCGTATTTATTCTAATAGACGGGCACCCCCCTAATTTAAAATCGTGTTTTTGGCATTGTGTTTTTGACCCTTTTTTGCAGACTGTTCTTATGCAAGTTACCACTAATTTTGTAGCTCATCTCACTGGCTACAAATTGGTGGTAATGTGTATAAAAGCAGTTAACAAAAAGTGGGTAAAAAACACAACGCCAAGAACACGATTTTGAACGAGGGGGTGCCCGTCTATTAGAATAAATACGGTAACAATTACATAAATAGCAAAAAAAGTCAGAATGACCAGCGATATTTTCATCCGGAGCGTTTTATTCTGTCCTCCATTTGCAGGATTCCTGGTTCTTCTTGTTCAGGCACCTGAACTAGACAAGAGAAGAAAAGAAAAAGACGGCTAAAAGTATAAAAACTTATCTAATGCCTTAGCGTCACCTGCTCAATTATCCCGCTGGAGGCTAAAAATTCGTGAGAATTACAAATCATATACACAGCAGCAATAAAACAAAAATACCAAAAGATTTCGACTTCAACAATTTAGCAAGGCAGTCACTATGGTCATATTTGTTAGAGCAATTAGAAAAAAGCTAGCAAAAAATGAAACGTTGAAAGAAAACGTTCAAAATGATTTCAAACACGATTTTGAAATTCAAATCTCTGGCGTGCCTGGTACCCGCCAATTTGAAATGAAAGAATTATTCCATCGGGCGCGAGCATGCCCCTTTTAAAGGGCATGCCCACGCTAATAAGAGGTGGTGCCCGGGAATTCAAATTTTTTCCTAATCATTGAACTTCTGTACTATTTTTCAATTTGTTTCTAACAAACCATGCCTAAATAAAATTCTAGGCCTTGTTTTGTTAGAAACCAAGTTGAAAAATCCGTACAGAACTTCAATGATTAGGAAAAAATTTTGAATTCCCGGGCACCACCTCTTATTAGCGTGGGCATGCCCTTTAAGCAGTGTTTTTTTTCAAAGACCTCATTCAGGGATTTTTTTTGCAGATTCTTGTACAGCACCACGAAGTTAAATAACAAAGTGCTGCCGCTATTTCTATGTTCCCAAATGAATCAGGGAGAACGGGCCTCCCGAAGTTGCCGAAAAACCTTAAAAAACCATAAACTCCGGGTATCCTTCTTTTTGAATTGCCCTTTTTGTATACTTTTTTGAGTATCCAACTTATATGTGGTATTTTCATGCATATTCTACTAATAGTAAATGGCTGTAACTAAAACTAGCATCGACAGTCTTAATTCGGCGTCAAATTAATTAATTTCGGCATCGAATTCAAATCGGCAGTAAGAAAACTGAATTTCGGCATCTAACGCTAGTTGGACGTTGCAGGCTATGAAAAAATTTTTTTTGTAATGTATGTTGGTTCATCTTTTTTCATAATCATACTTCTGTCGAGATTTTCGAAAAAAAAATTCAGAAATCTGCTGGGCAAGGGGTTACGTACGCTAATTTTTCAAGCATGGGGCGGTTTTTTTGACTAACCCTGTAGATGCCGATTTTTGTATTTAAATAACCTGTTAATATTTTCGACAAAAAATTTTAAACATTTGCATATAATTTTTACATTCTATATATCATCATGTAGCCACGATGTGGGGCTTTCATTTGCGCTATAATAAATAGTCCAAATACCATCTCGTTAGAACCAATTTTAAAAAATATACAAATTCCTGAGAAAAAAGCAGTCACCTTTTGAATAAAGCCTCACTGAAATTTTCATGATATCATGGGTATCATGGTTTTTGTTGGAAAAATTGTATTTAACGACTTTTGTTCGCAAATTTTTTTTGGATAAATGTGCATTTAGAACTCAAAATAACCGCTAAAGTGTAGCGAACATTTTCGAAAAAATTCACAAGTTTATATGAAATTTTTTTAGAAAATAAGCAATGTGTTACTGAGATTAGGTCACGTAAAACGCTGTTATGTGACTTGGTTTTGCTGTTCTCAAGTTTTTCATATGAACTTTTTAATTTTTTGTTTGCTAGACCCTAGCGGTCATTTTGAGCACTAAATGCACACAACTTGAAAATAAAAATTTTGTGAACAAAGACATTGATTACAAATTTTATTGAAATCCATCGTTAAAATTTCATCGTTGATTTGGGGGTAGTGCGTAGAAAGGCTGATCTATTCATAACCGAGTAGATCTGAGGATTGAGCGAAGCTGAATTCCGAGGAGCTATTTTCAGAGGAGGAGGGGGGGGGGTAGTGATAATCGAGTAGATCTGAAAACGCAATGAACAGCTCCGTAAAATAACTTTTCTGGTCTGAAAAAGGGCTTAAAGGGGCATGCCCGTGCCCGACACGGAGAAAAGCGGGGACCAGCATATCTTTTTTTCTCCGGCAAACTTTTAAATTTGTTCTTGTGTAGATTTTTCAAGTTTTCTGCCTGATTTTTAAAAGTACCGTAAGGTCATCAATATCAGATTTGACGCAAAACGATTGAAAAATGGAACGATTCAAAAAAATTGCTGGTCCCCGCCTTAACTTTTTGAAACGCACGGGCATGCCCTTTACGGGTGTCATTTTTTGACCCTCTCGCGGGGATTCTGATTCCATGACTTCCTAGTAAGTAAAATCGGGCCCCAGAGGTGATACTTCCACAAAAAGTGGTGCAGCAATTGAAGTTATAATACTAGTTAAAAAAGTAGAGTTGCTGAATCGAGAAAATTCTCGATATATTTTCCGTCATACAGGGTGGTCCAACAAACCTGCAAATTTTTTAAAATCTGTCAAGGGCTTCCGCGCACCGTCTGAAATAAAGATTTTTTGGTGTGAGCAAGGATGTTGAACTAACGGTTGTGAGGCCGGTTCCGAGTCCTCTCATTCTGCCGTAACCTTAGGTCTAGCTCTCGTAGCATGAGATTAACGCGGCTTGCTGCACAGGGCTAACTCATTACGTGGTTGCTTCCGATATGTTGCTTGCCTTGAAGCTGACCTTTTGACCTAAGACTGCAACCGTCCATCCTTGTTACACCAAATTCAATAAGAAATAAATGAGACACGATGAAAAAAAGCAATAAATAAGTTTAATTTCAATGGCTGTAACTTTCTAAATCAAACTGGTAAAATCACAATTTTGGTCCTAACAAACCCAATTCCTCACACAATTTTAAGCTATCATGTTATACTAGGGTTGGGAATTTATCAGCAGCAATCTATTACCCGTCTGAAACCCCTATAATACATAATTTAAACAATTTCGGGGAAATAAACTTTTCGGGGAAATGATACTTTTCGGGGAAAGGACCTTTCGGGAATGATTTTTCGGGAAACGATGCGCACCCATCTCTTTAGGTATCCGTAGCCTTTCAGGTAGCCTAAGTAGCCTTTCAAGTTTGTTCACCTTAAATAGCGTTAAAGTGCTTAAAACCAATTTTTGGGCGAGGCACACAGGGTGTAGTTTAGCCGAATCGGCCCTGTGAAAAAGCGTATTTGGCTTGCCAAATAAATTAGAACAAAAAAACTTCGATAAACCGGCACACCAAGCTGATCCCTAGGGTGCCTTTATATTGAGATTTGACTGTACCCGAAATGAGAATCCTGTTGCAACTTCCATTACACAAATAATCACAACATAGATTCTGCATTCTATTTAATTAGGAAAATATGAAATCTAACCTTTTGGCAGAGAATCGAGATTTTACCACAAAATATTGGTGTGTAGTTATATAACACATCTCCAATCATCACGCGCAGGTACGTATTCATAGTGTAGTGGATAAGAGTTACAGGCAATTTACAGGTGTCACAAGTTCAAATCCGGTAAGGAAGCGGCAAATAAAAATCTGAAGTTCAGAAAAGGTCCAAATGAAGTTCAGGGCAGGTTGCGAATAAGCCAATAAGGTTCGGAAGACGTTGAAATGAAGATGAGGGGAGGACGAGAGGAGGTTCAAAGAAGGTCGAAACTTTTTCGCTTTTCTAGAGTCCTCTTTTGAAGTTCATTTGAAGTTCAAAAAGGTTCACTGAAGGCTCAAAGTAATCTTGTATAGTCAAGTCTCTATGTTCAGTTGAAGTTGAACTGAACCTACCACAACTTTTTTTCAATCTGCCATGAAGTTCATTTGAACCTCAAGATTACCTTTTAAAACACGTTTCAACCTTTTAAATATGAAGTTCAAACAAGGACCAAATGAAGTTCATTAAAGGCTCAAAGTAATCTTGTATAGCGAAGTCTCTATGTTCAGTCGAAGCTGAGCTCAACCTACGACCAACCTTTTTTCAACCTACCCTAAAGTTCATTTCAACCTCCACTCCACCTTTTTAAAACCATTTGAACCTTTGTCTTGGAAGTTCAAACGAGGGTAAAATGAAGTTCAAATGAGCTTCACGGCATCTTCATTTCATGTTCTGATGAACTTGCATGTCATCTTGCTGAACCACTATACTTCCCTATACAAGATTACTTTGAGCCTGCCATGAACTTCACTTTTTTAGCCTGTTGGGTAGCTCCACCTAGGCAGCTCTATTAGGGTTCTAAAAACTGGGTACCCTAATATAGGTACCATTATTTGGGTCCCCTATCTATGTATTATTTACTGCTTACCTTCACCAAGTTACCACCACCTGGTTACCCCACCTGGTTACCACCAACTGGGCACCACAAACTGGGCACCACCATCATACTTGCGCGGCCCGCCGGCGGCCCACTGGATGAAATTGTCGAATTTGGAGCACCGGCGGCGAAGACGCTCGTTTTTGAAAACCCCGGCGGAGATGGCGGCGCTTTTTATTTTTTCGGGAAAACGCGCAAGTATGAACACTATCCGGGCACCACCATCTGGATACCATTATCTGGGTACCACCATCTGTGAACCACCATCTAGGTACCACCACTGGGTATCACTATCTGTGTACCACCATCTGGATACCATTATCTGGGTACCACATCTGTGTACCACCATCTAGTACCACCACCTGGGTATCACTATCTGGGTACCACCAACTGGGTATCACCATGTGGGTACCACAATCTGGGTACCACCATCCCGGTATCACTATCTGGTTATCACTATCTGGGTCCACAATTGGGCACCACCATCCCGTATCACTATCTGGTTATCACTATCTGGGTTCCACAATCTGGCACCACCATCCCGGTATCACTATCCGGGTTCCACAATCTGGGCCCACCATCCCGTATCACTATCTGGGTATCACTATCTGGGTCCACAATCTGGTACCACCATCCGGGTATCACTATCTGGGTTCCACAATCTTGTTCACCATCCGGTATCACTATCTGGGTTCCGCATCTGGGACACCATCCCGGTATCACTATCTGGGTATCACTATCTGGGTTCCACAATCTGGGCACCACCCACGTATCACGATCTTTCCAGAAAAGAGGGTGGCAGTTCGGTACATGGACAATTCACACTCCGGGACAATTCACCTCCAAAAATAAAATATTTCCAAATTTGCGCTTTTTTGTTGCATTGTTTCTTTTGTCTCAGAAGTGTTCAGCGAGGCAGGGAAAACAAGTTCATCGATTGGCAAGCTGCGAAAGTGACCAAAAGGCAATCGCACCAGAATGTGAGAGCCGACTTGGTGAGGACATTCATATATGTATGGCCTAGGTCTGGATGCACTGGATGCACACACTATTTTTCTGCCCTGTTTTTTCAAATTTCATTTACAATTTAGTATCAAAATGTCCTCAGGAACCACTTTTTCAGGTCAATAGGTAGAGTAAGGATCATGAAGCTATTAGTAATCTATGTCGTGTTCAGAACAGTCGGTAACTCGTTCATATATTATATCTTTGGCTTTGTTTCCTAATTTTTGCCAGAGTAGGTCGTGATCCAGACTGACTGACATTCGCTAAAAATTGTGACTCGCATACAGTTTTTTTCAAATTGGCGCGTTTGGTGCTCAGTCTGGGGCACACGTTTTAGCCCGTCCTAATGTGCGCTGGCCTACCCTTGCCTAAGCCTAAGGCTTAAGTTGAAAAAAGTTAAGAGAACATGCAAAAAACAATCAAAAAAAATGAAATTAAAAAATTCAAAGCTGTAGCGAGTCAACATTTGTAGCGAGTCGCAATTTTATCATCCAGACTATCTTTTTCGGTTTCATCCTTCTTTTCGTCAGAGTAAACTTGTGATCACCTTCCTCACACTACGTTCGATGTTTTTCCAGCCTAACTTAGCCCTAACCGGGTTGATATAGCCTTGATCCAGCCCTGATCCAGGCTGGATCTGACCGGATCAGATTGGATCAGGCTAGACCAGATTAGATCAGCCCGGGTCAGGGCTAGTCAAACTGGATCAAACCGGATCAGGGGTGGATCAGAACGGTCTCAGGGCTGGATCAGACTGCATCAGACTGGATCAGGGCTGCATCAGGGCCGAGTTAGACTGGAAAAACAGAGTAGGTAGTGTGAGGTAGGTGACGACGATTTACTCTGGCCAAAAGAAGGATAGAACCCAAAAAGGTAGTCTCGATCACTGGTTACTCTGGCGAAAAGTAGGGTAAATCCAAAAAAGGAGTATGGATCACGAGATACTCTGGCCAAATATGAGAGGAAAACCCGAAGATAGTTTGGATCACGACTTACTCACCCATCTGAAGCCGGAACGATAGATCAGGAGTTGCTCTTGATCTATCGATCCAGTTTCATACCGGACGAGTAGGATCGATAGATCAAGAGTAACTCCTGATCTATCGTTCCGGCTTCAGATGGACGAGTAGGATCACGAGTAACTCTTGATCCTTACGCTATCCATCGAGCTGAAAGGGGCCCAGGCTCTTGAAGAAGGGACAAAATAGGAACCATTAAAGGACTATACTTGGGTAAAATATCAAGTGGCATCCATTTCAACTGGCAACCATTGAAACTTTTGGTTAAAAATTGACAATTATGACAGTAAAAGTTTTTGGAAAGTCACCCCTAATACCAAAATCTCTTCTTGAATCCAAATCCGTTGAGATCAGGTCCGAAAAATTTTAGGAAGCTGAGATATTGATATTTTGAGTAGACCACACAGAAAATTCGGAACATTTCCTTACTTTAAAAGATATCTCAGCTTCCTTAAATTTTTTGGACCTGATCTCAACGGATAGGATTCAGGAAGAGATTTGGTATTGGAGTGACTTTCCGAAAACTTTTACTGTCAAAATTGTCCATTTTTAATCAAAAGTTTCAATGGTTGCCAGTTGAAATGGATGCCAGTTGAATGCCGTTCCATACTTGTTGATGCTAATGAGACTTGACAAATTCAAATGCGTGCGGGACATTTTTCTTTCGTCTCTCACTGTACTCTTTTAACTCACTCGAAATAACTCCAAAGAGTAGAGTGCGAGACGAAATAGAAGTGTCTCGCGCAAATTTGAATTTGCCAAATTTTCATTTGCATCAACAATTATGGCTCTTTAAAGTAGAGATGGGATCAAACAATATATTGGTATGGGATATTGGGTATTGGGTCAAATAATGGCGTTAATATTGGTATTGGATATTGGGCGACGGTCATTGGTCCCCGGTCATTTGGTCCCGGTCATTTGATCCCGGTCATTTGATCCCCGGTCATTTGTCCCCTGGTCATTTGGTCCCCGGTCATTTGGTCCCCAAAGCCGCCAGTTTAAATTTTTTTAAATGTTTTTCCGTGTTGTCTTGAACGAAACCTATGTCGATCTAATTTTGAGACTTGCAAATCGAGGTGGATGGAGTTTTGAATGGAGTTTTGAAGATTTTTTATATTGTAAAAAGATTTACCAATAATTAAGGTCCGTTTCCGTAAAGTCATCTTAAATAGTTGGAAAATAAACAAAAAATAGACTACCCACTACGAACCCAAAATGAGTGAAATACATACATACTCAAATGAATGTGACCGGGAATGTCAACGCTTTAAAAAAAGTGAACAATGACCTGGAAAAGTATTGAAAACCCATGCAAATGTCAGGTTAATCGATCGGCTCACCCCGAAAGGATACAAACTATTATGGAAACAATCGATTAGGAAACAAATTCATTAGGAAACAAATTCAAATGAACACAAATTTGTTCTGGCACGATTTGTTTTGGAAATATCGTTTTGATATTTAAATCTTTTTAGAAATAATTTTTTTTGGAAAAACGAATTGAGAACAATTTATTCACAATGGAGGTGTGAGATGCGAGGTCGAGGTGCGAGGTGTGAGGTGTCCAGTAAAAATGCCTACGCAAAAAGGCCTACAGTAATAGGCCTACAAAATGCTTTGGCTTGAGTTCAGAATCCCCCCCCCCACGGAGATAACATCATATTCGTGTTTTTCGACCCCGATTTCCTGAGAAAGCCGGCTGTTTTTTTGGTTCTGAGAAAAAAAATTTTTTTCGAACCACAGGGGTATCATGGTTTTTTAGTCAAAATTTGAAAAATTAAATTGGCGCCTTTTGAATTTCAAAGGGAATAAGGGCTGTATAGGGAGGGGAAGGGAATAAAAGGGGGCACTAATCACACAGGGCCCACTAACAAGAAGATCTTGAACATAGTTTTGAATACTGGGGCCTACCGCATAAATAAACTCTGGTATGCATGCTTTTTCATGCATCCAGAGTCACTTTCGAGTGATTTGTGCCTAAGGTATGTGGGTGTGCGAATCTCAACTCCAAGCCCCTGCGCCCCTTCGGGGCGCAGGAGGCTTGAGAGTTAGAGATGCGCGCACACACTACCCTTAGACATGATTCCGAGAAGTACTCTTGACCATAAAACGCATATAGAGTATCTTTTTGCCACGGCCCAGTTGAAAACATGGTGAGGCAATCGAAGAATACATATATTTACTTTTCTATTGTTCTGCCATAAAAGTGGCCCCCTTTTATTCCCTTCCCCTCCCAATACAGCCCTTATTCCCTTTAAAATTCAAAAGCGCCAATTTAAATTTTCGAAATTTTGACTAAAAAACCATGATACCCCCCCTGTGGTTCGAAAATTTTTTTTTCTCAGAACCAAAAAAACAGCCGGCTTTCTCAGGAAATCGGGGTCGAAAAACACGAATATGATGTTATCTCCTCCGTTTGATCACTCCCGTGGGGGGGGGGGGATTCGAAACTGCAACCAATGCTTTCAGATAATGATCATGTTCGAATCCTTCTGGTAGCAGACATTATTTTTGTTTTTGAAATAAAGATGGCATGTTAGTTTTATAGTGTCTTTAAATTATTGAGGATGTGTAAAATTTGGCAGTAGTCGACAGTTGGGACCCCGTAAAATTACTTTTACAAATTTTTTTACTTAAAGTCGAAGGTTAGAGTCGACAGTTGGGGTCGACAGTTAGTTGGTCGACAGTTGGGGGTCGACAGTCAGTTTGGTCGACAGTTGGGGTCGTTCCATTCAGAGAGGCAAAAGTCACGCTCTAGAATCGGAGTGTTCACGCTGTTTCATTAAAGTTTTTTGTTACAATTATTAAAATATCATTTTTTTCAAATTGATTGATGTTGATAGTGAGAAATCAGAAATTGTGTGTACCACAAGTGCTTGCACTTCAGACATCCTTAGATTTTTTTTGCATTTTCAATCACACTATATTTTGTTGTGATCTATAAAAAGAAAATAAATCGATGAATGCACAATAACAATAATACAACTGTGCAAGTTGGATGCAAAGGTGGTAAATTTTTCGTGTTCATACTACTAATGCACATACCTTTGATGGGGTTGGCTTGCAAAAACGTAAGTTCTGTTTTCTCTTCAAAAGTTTACATCGTTTTTATAGTGCTTTTAAATACTACTTTTGTCCAATTTATTGTTTTGGAATGGAAGGAGAAGACCAATCATTGTGAGGGAGCCAACAGTTCCCCTTCTTTACTCCGTAAACAACAACATTGCTCCTGCTGTTTCTTGTTTTCTCTCCTGCTCCTCTCTTTTTCTCTTCCTCTTTTAAATACTATTGAGTATGGGTGTTTGTTTAACGCCAGCTTCTTTCTCATTTTACATCTTTGCAAATTTTAACTTTTGTATTATGATTTGCAATAATAATTATTATTTAATATCCGAAAATATAAAATGGGCAGTTAAGACTGAGAATAGTAATTGTTGTAAAAAATAGCTTCAGTGAGCAAAGATTTTGTCTTTTTACAAAAGAAAACAGAAAAAATCTGTAGTTTTATTCCAACTTTATATATTTTTCCTGTCCACCATTGAGCTCAATGTGCCCTCATGAGGGAAAAAAGGAAAGAGTGTTTGATTCCTGGTTCATCCAGAACCATGTCTGAGCCTTTTTCACTCAATTTAGCTTCGAAAACGCGTGAAAAGATTTGTTAGGTCTTGAAATAGCATTTTTAGAAAAAATATGATAAAAATTTGACTTTTTTTGTTTGGGTAGCAATGCAAGTGCTTGTTTTCAAAGGTATTCTACCGTTTTTCGAGAGGCAAAAAAAACTGTGCAAAAAGCGTTTGTATATTTTTTTGATCAAGTGTCTTGCTTGGATTCATGTCGAAGGTAAGTCTGTGACCCTTCAAGCCTAAGGCTTGGAGCACACATGCCCGAGACAAAAATCAATCCCGAAGTATACAAACAGCATAGTAGGGTTTCTTTATACAGCAGGCTCCCAATTCTCAAAACTATGTTCAAATTCTTTTTGGGGGTACATAGGTGCCTTTTTCGGTTAACTACCTTGGTCCCCATGACAAAAGTGATATTTTGGTATTTTTTCTATAAATTCTCGTCGGATCTTCAAAAGCCCTGTTGCTGCGTGTTTCAGAGTTCAAAGCGTATGGGAAGTGGTTTTAACATAGTTTAGGCAAACTAGAAATTCATCACTTCAGCAGCGAAAGACCTTCAGTATTCATAAAGTCGCTTTACATAAATTCACAAGAAAGCAACTAGGGACCCGAGGCAAAACGGGTCAGTATTTAATATGGAGCCTGAAAATATCTAAAATATAAAAAACCTAGTTTTTCAAACCGATTAAATCTTAACTCATTGCAAACCATGTATTGAAATTTCTCTCTTCTTTTGTTTTCGTGAAAAAATACCTCCAAAATAAATTATTATTGATTTTTCTCGATTAAATATTGCATCAATCATATGCAAGTGGCGGAAATAAATGAAAAGTCACATTATTGTTTCTGGGTTTTTCAAATAATTCTTTATTTATGGCAGCACAAATTCACAGCAGAGGAGTTGAACAAAAATATTGCTTTTTCGGGTTGAAGGATTAAAGATTGTAAACAGTGTGCTAATTCTTGTTTATAATTTGTGCAAATAGACACGTGATTTAATTTTTTTTAATTGAAAGTATCCTGGTTTTTTTTTCAATCAGCTGTGAATATAATCAAATTTGCATCATTTTAGTTTTTTCGCCAGTTAGCCAGAACTTTTATTTAGCAAAAGCTTTTGTTATTTATTCTTTCAGTCAGATGTTTTAGTGTGTTATTTCCAAACGAAAATATAAGACTACCGTATTTCCTTTAGAGAAAGTAATTCTTTTTTTACATAGTGAACCAGGTTCGTTTATTCTCCAGACTACCAAAAGTTTGAAAAATGTGGAATTGGTCTCGAAATCTCTGAGTGCTCAACCCCAATCTGAAAAAGCGGAATCGGTGGAGTTCGTGGTAGTTAAGAAATCACAAAAAAGCTTTGCAAATTATTTTCTATGGGTTAAAAATCAGACTCTCAAATAGAGCAGGAAACGGGATTACAACGGGATTGGTTTTGGGAGATCGTGTCAGCCAATATTTTGATTAGTTTCAAAAATTCTGTTTTAAACATTCTATTCAGCGTCAAAAAAGAGGCCCGGGATTTAGCCAGACCATGACCATGAAGTAAATTGTTTCACTGACTAAAATGCGACGCCAAGGATCGCCAAGGTTTTTTTCTGGAGTGGTAGAAAAAAACCTTGGCGATCCTTGGCATCGCATTTTAGTCAGTGAAACAATTTACTTCATGGTCATGCTCTGACCAAATCCCGGTCTCTTTTTCACGCTGAATAGAATGGTAGAAACAGAATTTTTGAAACTAATCAAAATATTGGCTGACACGATCTCCCAAAACCAATCCCGTTGTAATCCCGTTTCCAGCTCTACTCTCAAAGTTAGGGGGTTCAATTAATAGAAGGAGGTCAACTATTAGAGTAAATACGGTAGTTTATAACCAAGGCATTGCCAGCCGAAGGCTTTTGAAAATAACGGCACCAAAAATATTTTTAAGGTCACTTTTGTAAGCTCATTTTATAGTTAAAAAGTTGTGGCCCTCTAAAGGTGGATAAAGGCATGTAAACATAGTTGAAGATTGAATTGCAACAAATTTCAGAAGTTTCCAAACATCCGACTAAATGATGATCGAAGCACTAATATCTATGATCCGCTATTTAAGCGCCAGGCAGGTATGTGTAATGTTTTTCAGTGCCAAATTTCATGAGGAATCGGAACATGACAAATGAATTAGTAAAAAATAAAAAATAAATATTGTAATTCTTTTACTTCAGCCTTCCACCTTTTTCTCGCGAGGTGAAAATGCGGAGATCCAATTATGTAGAAGAGTTTTGAAAATGGGGATTAAAAACCCGCTAAAAAAGAGGGCATTTCGCTCGAAAAGTAAAAAAATCATGCACACTTCTAATTTTGTTATCCTGCTAATTTGTGCGCTATCAGGACGACGACATCGTGGATCGCATGAACTACCTATACACACCTAACATGTTACTAGCATTCAGTGTTCTAATTAGTTTCAAACAATTTGGTGGCAGGTAACATTTTTGCCTTTATGGTTTGAATTTATTCCAATAATTTTTGAAAATTTTTTGCATGAATTAGAAAGTTTATAGTTAAAAGGGTGGTATGCATCTGCAACGAAAGTATTCTCAACCATTGGGAGATTCAATCATATGAGAGGCTCACACAAAATTCGTTCAACGAATGGATATTAACACAACGTCGGTTTCAAACAAAGGCAGTTTCGTGATTCTTTATTCGTTATTTTAACAGATTTGTGTGAATCTCCAATTTTTTGAATGGTCTTTGTGTGAGTCTCCCCTATGTCTGAATCTGCCAACGGTTGAGAATCCTTCTGTTGCAGATGGATACCACCGTTAAAAGGTGATTAAAAAATGTTTTCTAGGCAAATTTGAAAAGTTTTAAATTCCCGCGAAAATTTTTATCAAACTCGAAAATTGTGAATCAAATGCACCTTTTGGACAATACGAAAAGCTGTGACGGGTCTCCAAAATATCGGCCGGAATGATTTATACCCACTGGCGTACCCAGGGTGAAGCTAGGCGGGCCAAATTATAGCCCCATCCGTCAGAATTTTTTTAAATAAGGATAAGCTCTCTCCGTCAGGATTTTTTAACCTTTTTAGTCCCCCCTGTCAGGTAAATTTTTGCAATCCTGTGCATAGTTGCACGGGCGCCGGCTTTTTTTTATAAAACACTCTTAGCATCTGCGGTGATAGCAAGTATCACCGATAAGTTTTTTTCAATCTAAAGTAAGCCATTGGCAGTCTCGAAAAAAATTATCGGCAACGCTGGCAGCTCCAAATGGTCAGGTTTGCTTCAAAATTATCAAGTCGGTGCCCGGCGCCCGTTTTGACTAGCGGCGCCGGCGCCCGTGCAACTACGATCCTGTGTACCGAACCCTCTCAAAATGACCTCCAATGACGTTTTTGTGTACTTTAATCGTTAATACGTGCTACAAACATGTTTAACGCCCGGAAGACCATTTTCAGAGAATTCCAGAGCGCAACTCTAACTCTCAAGTTTACTGGGGCGCAGGGGCTTGGATTTGAGATGCGCACACCCATGTGCTGTACATGCTCTAATAATTGCTCTATTAATTTCAATCCCTAAAACATCTTGAAATCGTAAATCGAAAAAAGCCTTATCTCTAAAATCCTAGTCAAAAAAAGCGAGGACTGGGCGATTATTAGAGCATATACGGTACCTTAGACACAAATTACTCGAAATTGACTCTGTATGTATGAAAAAAACATGCATGCCAGAGTTTTTATGCGGTAGGCCCGAGTTAAGAAAACTATCTTTAAATTTATTTTTTTAAACAATTTCCAGTCATCCAAGTACCCTTTTAGGGTGAATTGCCTCGGTATCTCAAGGCAAAAAGACCTTTTTAGTCAAAAAAAATTCTCTGGAAATAGTCTTCCGTGTGCTAAAAACATGTTTTTAGCAGGTTATGATGTTTTTAGTTTCATTTTTTAGTGACATGTTTTTAGTTTATAAACGACTAAAACACACAAAAAATCTTTCGGGGTCATTTGAGAGGATTCATCATAAGTCATTTTAGCCAAAATATCTTTTAAAAAAAGATCAGTTCTTTTTCGAAAACGCAAATTTTTTATTACATATGTTTAGACCATTGGAATGTATGTTCCCGAACAAATTTCCAGGGAGTTGGGAGCAATATGCGGAAAATTTTTGTTGGTCAGAAGACACTTACTATTTGCCCCAGAAGTGCATGTCGCCACCATCAATGCTGTAGGATTTTTCAAAAAGTTTCCAAAATTTTCTTAAACCTATCGAATTGCAGAACGAAAGGTATTCGGCAGAAAGGTACTTTAATAATGTTTGAACCAACTGGGCTACCAGATATAGTGTGTTAATTCTCTTGCTTGAAATTGACGAAATTTATAAGTTTTTCGATCCGGCCGGCCGATTTTCTGTTTTACGGCCGAAAATCGACATTTTTCGGTTTTTTTGCGTCGGTTTTCGATCGGCTAAAAGCTTTGGGTTGGGTTTTGGGTACATGACAATTTTCCGCCGACAATTTTCCGCCGTCAATTTTCCGCCGTCAATTTCCGCCGCGACAATTTTCCGCCGACATTTTCCGCCGACACATTTTCCGCCGACCAATTTTCCGCCGACAATTTCCGCCGCCATAATTCAATTTCTGTTCTCAACTGTTTTCTTTAGTGATGGGGCCGAGCTACAAACACTACTTACTCGGATCCTTAGCTTTTAGCGCTTACTTCATTAAATTATTCTTGGTTTTTTTTATCACACCTTACCATCTTGTGCCGACAATTTTGTGCGGACAATTTTCTTCCGTTATTCGATTTCTGTGATCACATCAAGGTTTTGTCTTTTTTCAGTCAACTAACATTGTTTTGTGGTAACTCGCTAAAGCTGAAATCGTTAAAACTTTCTTTCTCGTTTTTTGTTTGGACTCGCATCCTTCAATTCTAACTTCCTAAATTCCTCTTGTTTTCTCCCCCTTCCCATTTCATTGAAGAAATAAAAAAACGAAGCGACTTGAAAATTTATTCAGACAATGATAACATTTCACTACAACTATAATTTGAGTGAAAAAACCGTTGGCAAATTGAGATTCGAATATTCTCCTTCCGATTTCTTTCTCCATTCCTGATTCGAACAGAAAGAATTCAACTGGTTGTCTTATACTGACGGCTTCGTAGAAGCGTTACTCAGATGGGATCACAATGTCTTTGAAAATAAACATTTCTCAGTGGCTATGCTTAGTTAGAAAAGAAACTAACTTTGAGAGACGATAGAATAGGAGGCGCTTTGCAGTCTTCTGAATCGGTCCTGGCTCTTTGAATCCCTTGCTTCCGGTTCGCAATTTGAGGAAGAGTATCTTGTATACCTGAGATCCTCGGCTTATTCCTAATTTGCTGAATTATTTCGCTGTTTCTCTGCAAGAAGACACCATAAAAATGAAAAAACAGCACTGAAAACTCATACCATTGTAGTAGTTGTCGCTAGTTGCGTTTCTTCGTTGCTAATAGCCGTGGAAAAGACATGCAAGAGATTAGCTTCACATCCATGAGGCGTAACAAGTCTAAAATAAACAGTAAAAGCAGTGAAGAAACTTAAAAACAATGAATTATACTTGACGGATTGACCGCTTTCGAGCCAAAACCAAGCTCTGACTTTGCATCCATTGACATCGCATTTGGCAGAGACTTCGCCTTCATTGTTCCCCTTTAAGTTTCGATTCTTGTAGTACATTCGTCTTCTCTCGACGAACTTCTTATTCCCATGTTTCGAGAGGCGTTGATCTGTAACGAATGATGAAATGTGATAGGGTACTGAAAAAAACGGAGCAGGTCTCCTATACATCCACAGTTAAAATTTGCTTGGGACTCCACAGTTGATTTTCCTATTATAATTGACTATGAGGGAGGAGTTGTTAGCGAATAGGAGACTTCAGCCAAAATAACAAGGGTGGTGCAAAAGAAATGCATGAACGAAGTTTTGATGTGTAAACAGAAAATTAAAAAATGGCGGCGGAAAATTGTCGGCGGAAATTGTCGCGGCGGAAAATTGACGGCGGAAAATTTGTCGGCGGAAAATTTGTCGGCGGAAAATTGTCGGCGGAAAATTGTCGGCGGAAAATTGGCAGCGGAAAATTGACTGGTACCGTTGGGTTTTCGGTGAAAGGATCATTGCCATCTATAACAACGGTTGTCCCTGCCAATTTGAAAAAATTTTCTAATCATTCAACTTCTGTACAGATTTTTCAACTTGGTTTCTAACAAAACCAGTGTTGTAAATCCCGGCACCGGCTAAATTTGGGGATTTGTTTCGAGCAGTTATTTATATTCCAACCAGGTGCCGTACCAAAATAAGGTACCTTAGACATTGGCTCCGGGCTAGGAATGATAAATAGTCATTTAACCCTTTCTAGACATCGGCACCAGGCTGATGCCGAAAAAATTATAACGTAAAAGTCCCCTGTGAATTAACATGGCACCAGGACGGTGGCACTATGTAGAAAAGGTTAAATGACTAATTTTTTTATTCCCATCCCGGAGCCGATGTCTAAGCTACCTTATTTTGCTACGGCACCGGGCTGGGAATATAAATAACTGCTCGAAACAAATCCCCAAATTTTAGCCGGTGCCCGGATATAGGTCGGCACAATCGGAATACATGCAATATTTCGAAGCTGACTGACCAAACACATTTTAAGTAAAAAGGCTTTGAAAATTGAGGTAAAAAAGCGTCGACTGGACGAGAAATGGCTTTTTTCAACCTTCGACTGTATATCCTATCGATGAAATATTCTCACGGTTTTTTTTTCTCAGAAAGCTGTCCTATTATCAATGGGTGCCTTTCTTCTTGCTCCTACAGGCCGCTTGTTTCCGTTTCCCCAGCTTTCTGTGGAAGTGTCTTAGTCTAAGTTCAGGTAGGCTGGCTTTTTTTGAGTCATATAATCGCCTTTTTATGTATAGGCATCCAGGTGCATGATATTGTGAGTGCTAACTATCTGGCTTGTTTCTTTATTTTCGCAAAAAAATTGTTTGAGGTTAGCAGAGCTATGGATCCTGGCAACTTGGACACACCCACCAGACAGAAAAACATTGAAACTCTTGCCAACCACATCAGTCGGGCTCTAAATTTCCAACAACAGATCAGTAGAAGGAGGAGGATTGTGCACCGCACCAAAAGACTCTTGAATTTATCATACTCTGCCTGCTTTATATCCGTATGTCTGATTGATATGTCTGGTTTAACTTCAAGCCAACAAACAACCTTTTTAGTACATGTATCTAGTCACCAAAATTCTTTACCTGAGCAATGTGGTCATGCAGCTATATCTAATGAACAAGTTAGCTTTTTCAATACAGTCAACCCTCGATTTGGTCGGCCTTGACTGAAATTTAGTCAAAGTGAACCCTCGATTCAAAGTGAACTCCCTGGGAACCAGGCGTGCCGTTAAATCGAGGGTTGGCTGTACTCAATTACATTGTGAACCATGGTCAAGAACCGCCATAAAGGTGATTTAGGCTCGTAAGCTAGTCCAGGTCACTGTCTAAAGCAACATTTTTTGAAATTTTCGGGTGTCTTGAAAATTCTGATAAGTAACTGGTCATTAGGGGTGCCCCCCCCAAACAACTATCTTCTGGGCTAAGACATACAAGGTGTCCGGAAATTATGCGCACATTTTAAAATTAAAATTCTGTGTACATAACCGCTTACGCGGTCGATTTCCGTTTTTGGACCCTTACCCACGGAAATCTCCAACATTGAGGGTTTTATAATAACAACGAACAGATCTGTTGAAAAAAATGATAATTGAAACCTTTGGTGGCCTACTGACTTACTGACCTACTTATTAGAGCGGGACGATTTATCGAGGATATACAGTATCTTCTGTGTTTTTCCTTTTTGATTTTTTGCGATACTTTTTGTAGAAATTATTTTTGGTGTACGTAACTCGAACTTTTGAAAAAGCACAATAGGCCAAAAAAAACAATTTGGTCATTATTCGTCAAAAATGCCATTTTATGCAGTGCTTATTGCCATTATTGATCACGAAAAAAGTAAAAAAAGTAAAAAGTAAAAAGATTTGGAATTTTAAAAAAGTACAAGTCTTTTTAAAAAGAACACTTACGTACCCTGAGGCTAAGGGGGACCAGGTCAACAAATTATTGCCACGCTGAAGGTGACTGCAAACAAAACGATTTGTTTAGGTTTCTGGGCACTGACAGACACCAGTGGTACGGTTTTGGAGTCATTGTGGACATCATGAAGGGAGTTCCTTGGGAGTCTTCAGGCTATTTCCCCAGAGTTTCTCTATGTGATTTTACGGTTGGTTCCAGCAGTTTTTCAAAAAAAAACGGGAAAACCACAAATTTAAATTTAGGTGCGACAGGGTTGGCATACTTTAGACTGGTTGCTGAGTCTTTAAAATATTTTTATTTAAGTGGCCAACATTCAAAAGTATTCGGTGCAATGTGTACTGGTTATCAATATTTTCAATGGTAATGGCTTTTAAATTGTAAGTAGTGATCAACTGAGGATTTTTTAGAAAAGATATTTATTCTCCTATGGTTTTGGTACTCTATCATGTTGTTGGCGAGTATAGTGTCCCTGCTATACTGGCTTGTGCTCATGGCCTTCCCTTGTTTTGGACGGTGGTATGTGGTGCAAAACTTGGAACTAAATGAGATGGAGGACATCAACACTCTCAGTAAGAATACTTCCCTATCTGCCCGTAAAAATTATGGGTATTAGAGAAAAACAAAGCTATGTTCAAATCCCATCTGTTTTTGGGTTTTGAGGTTATCCAGGTACCCTTTCAGGTAGAATCACCTTGGTCCCCATAACTAAAAGTCAAATTTTGGTCGAAATTATTTTTTAACGAAAATGACTTACCTCCGCATTAAAACATATTTTATGCTCGTTGAAATGGTTAAATCGTTGAAAAACAATTATTTAGAGGCATTTTGAGAGGGTTCGGAATGCGGAAATTATACCTTCTATCCGGTTCCCCATGAAATTCTGACTCTAGAAAGTAACTAAACGTGTTGACAAATCTATCAGGCTATATTAGCCTAAATACGCATCCTTTTGGCTGGTTTCCTTTCATTTCGGCGGTCATTTGCCGAAAAATCACGAAATTGAGGCAGTTGCTGACAGCAAAGCAGTGCTGGAAATGGTTGTAATCGATTGCTCGATGATTTTTGTCCTAGAAGTCAATAAACTTACTAAAAAGTAAACTAAAAGGCCCCAAAGGGACTTCAACTTTCGACAATAGAGGCTCTAGGTGAATTCATCCAAGGTGAATTCATCCAAGGTGAATTCATCCAAGGTGAATTCATCCAAAGGTGAATTCATCCAAAGGTGAATTCATCCAATTCTTGTCCCGGCACGATTTCTTTTTAAATATGGTTTAAAATTCTGTTTTCTCGTCAGTGTTTGTGTTGTTGCATTTTTTGTTGGGGTTTTTCGTGTTTTTCATGATCTCTTTAATTTATTCACTAGAAAAGGCGCCCCGGCCAAAGTCCGGTACTAGAACTTTTGGGTGCCACATGTGCCTTAGCCCGGTTAGCCCCCCCCCTGGATACGTGCCTGCTCCTGGGCACTCGCTTCTAGGTACTACCTCTTTAGTACTACCTCTTATGTACCCATACTTGAGACACTCCATCTGAGCGCCACTACCTGAATAACCACCTATTGGGCATGACGACCTGGGTGACACTACCTGGAGAAATGTATATTCACACTTGGGTACCACTTCCTGCTCCGCCCCATCTCGGTATCCCCTCCTGGATACTCCCTGTTAGTGCCGCAGCTGCGTTGCCGCTTTTCGTTAGGTGTTGACTGTTTAGGCCAAATACGGATGGATCGGGCGTACCACATGGTGTATGGTCCATTCTGGTGCTCCGTCGTCCATCCTGACCGTTCAAGTTATCCACATGGTTTCAATGGTCATTTTGGTGGTTCGGGCAAATGTACGTGATTTGGGGTTTATTCTGGTGCCTCATGGTTAATCCTAGTGATTCGATTGTAACCACATAGTTCGGGGTCCATTGAGGTGGTTTGAGTGTTGATTCATAGTGTTTTAGGGTTAATTTTGGTACTTCCCGGTCCATCTTGGTGGTTCGGGTGTATTTTCGTGGCTTTTGGTCTATCATGGTGGTTGGACCATAGCTACCCTACCTGCACTCTTATGAAAAATTGTTAGAGTTGTATAAATTAAAATTGTTAGAATTGTATAAATTGGTTGGTTGTAATGTCAATAGAATAGGCCGAACAAAAAATATTTAAAGAAAACGTGTCAAGACAAAAAAATTAGATGAATTCACCATCGCCCGACAATAGACGATGCGTATATGAAGTTCCCCCCCCCATTAAAATTAGTCTGACGATTATGTGATTTCAAAATTTTGGATAAAAATGCCCAGTCTGACACTGAGTCTGTTATTCGGTCTGAGTGTCCGACTTAGTGCGGTGCGGATACGGACAAAAAACGAACCATTGTGAACGTGGTGTAGCATATGCTTATTCAAAACTGTTACAGTCGACGCTCTTACTTAGGACACCCCCACTTAGGACAGAAGTTCGTTCCACCTCGGGTCCGACACTTTTTTTAGCTCTATTTTTTAAAACTTTTTCGGCGCTACTATAGAATACCCCCCCCCCAAAAATCCGACCTTATAAAATCGCTGTAACTACCCTTGCAAACAACAAGTTTAGGCTTAGCCCTTAGGCTTGGGGTAGGCCAGCGTACGGAAGTTGTGACTAATGAAGAGTTTGCGCACATTTTCCGGGGTCTGGGACATATATTTGGGTACTTTTTACTTAAGTTTTAAAAGGTCGGATTTTGGGGGGGGGGGTATTCTATAGTAGGGTCACTTTTTCTAGTTCTGTTTTGACAGTCTGGTCCCAAATATCGCAAGGTTCAGATTTTCCCGATCGTTTTCTAAAAACCCTAAATTTTTTGCTGTGTAAAAGCAAAAGCTCTTAGTTAGGACAGGCTCTATCGAAAATACTTGTTTTTTAAATAGAGTTTTGGCTTTTTTAGAGCAAAAATATTGGGATTTTAAACAACGATCCGCAAAATTAGAATCCTTGCAATATTTGGGATCAGACTGTCATAACAGAACTAGCAAAGGTATTAAAAACTTACCTAAAACAAGTGTCAAACCCGGTAAGTTGGCCGGTCTCTTGTATGTCCTAAGTAAAAGCGTCGACTGTAGTTGAGGTTTAGTGCTACCAAATGAGCTATTGACTGAGTGAATGTTGCTTTAAAAACTAAGATAAAATGTTAAGACTCCGCCCAAGATTCCTAACTCAAATTCGAGTGCGGATGCTTGGGCGAAGTCTTTTTTAACTCAATTTTTTCAACAATATCTAACTTATCAATGGTTCATCTTGTAGCCCTGAATTTCAGCTACAAGATAGCACCAAAAGAATAATTTTTGAAAATTTTTAAAAAAAAGTTATGGCCATTTCCGAGTGTAAAGTCTGGTTTAGCGTCCGCAAACAGCTTGTGAATGTGAATGAGCATTGTGAATGCGCCTTTAGACCAACCACCTAACTAAAATTTTTTTAGAATATAAAAAAGAGATCAACAAGTTCGTCAACGAGTACCTAAAACAAGATGGAGTATTTGTGCTAAGGATGGTCAGCATGCATGCTGGAGTCCTTTTTTCCACTGAGCTGATAATGCGACTCTACAAAATATTTTATGGGTTGGACGATAGTGACGCCAACAATGTGAGCTAACTGCCGTTTTTAAATAATTCTACTAGAAAAGCTTTAGAGCCTGAAAAAGACGGCCAACAACAACAGTATTGCTGCCCATCACCACAGTGTAAATGCCAACAACACTGTGGAGGATAATAATCGTACCGAGTACCTTCGGCAAAGGCACAACAAAAAGAAACAAAAGAAGCAATCACTGACTAAATCAGCAGGAAGTGGGCTGGGAAGCAGTGAGTTTTTCAAATTCGACTCATACTTACAAAGTAAAAAATGGAGTAATGGTATTTTTGTTGTTGTTTTACATAATATTTCTTTGCTGCCGCACTGCTGATAGCTTTCAGCTCAATATAGTTTGCCAGACTTTTGGATATCATTGTAGTCTAGAGTCTTTACATGAATTCCAGTTTCTTCAATGATCTTCTTGGCGTCACGGAGGGTGAATTGCACGATAGTTTACGGAAGAATACCGGCCTTTGTTTTCATTTTGCGACCAGCTTTTTCTCTTTTTTCTTGACACTTTTCCCAAGCTTTCGAGGCATTCTGAAATATTGGTCAATATATACATCTGATTAATTTTTAGAAGAGAAATTAATAGAGAATACAAGGTGAGTCAAAAAACCCTGCCATTTTTAAAAAATTGTTGTACGTAGCCCCTTGCAGCATCGATTTCCGAAAGAAAATCGGTGACAGTGCTCACCTGAGAGCTAACTGAGGTTAAGAAAAGACCAAAAATATCGCTTTGGCTTTAAGTATCTTCTTTCTTTTGTTCCTTTTTTCAGCCCTCGGTTTAAATATGAACACACATTAAATATGTTCACAAAAAACAGCAACAAAAATTTCAAAAAAATTACAACTAAAATTTTTCAAAAAAAAACGATAGAGTTTGTTTGATTCACCCGGCACATATGAAAAGTATTATTTACAAAAAATAAAATCATTTCTGGGACTGTGGATTTGAATCCTTCTAGAAACAAGTCGACGAAACTATTTTTAAAAGGACCATACTTGCTCATGACAATGAGAATTTGGCAGATTCGGGACAATTTTTTTACTCTAAAAATACTTGTTGCTGTAAGAAAACAAAAGTTAACATAAGCATCCCAAGTGGCTCAGTGGTATAGCAGCGTTGTGGGTGATTGTCGATCGCATTTTAGATTCCTGTGTCTTCTCTGTTATTTTTGATTATTTATTTTAACACATAATAAATGATTAAAAAAGTTCGGAATAAAAAAGTGTCCCGCGCTCATTTGAATTTGCCAAATTCCCATTGTCATCAACAAGTATGGTCCTTTAAAAATAAACAAAATTATTTTCAAACCATTTTTTAAGCTTTTAATTTAGTTTCGACGAGTAATAAATTTAAATTAGACCTAGGTAGTGGTCTTGATTTGACAACAACTTTGATCCCAGTCGCACAAGTTGCATCAGGCAATCAAGCTGGCAGCAGCAGTAGTAGTTCTAGCTCCAGTGATAATGATCAAAAGAATGCTTTGGATGATGACGACGATGATAAAGCTACACAAAAAGTGTAATTGCATAAATTAATTTGATTAAATTGTACACTGGAATCTCGATAAGCGGCCAACCCCTGACATAGATCTATCCCAGTCGCTCAGCCATATTTATTTTATAGGTGAAATGTGTGCGAAACTTCAGCTTAGAACGATTGCTTTTGGACGTCAGCCGCTTAGCGCGGTTTTAATATATTTGAAACTTTTTTTCAGCTGTTTTGATCTCAAATTTTGAGTAGGCTTAGACCTTTGATATTGCTCTAGATATATATTTTTTCTTTTGTTTGTCACTTTTAAAAGCTTATACCGTTGTGACTTAAAAATGCTAGTTTTTATTGTGCATTTAATTCCATAATAATTATTCCTAAGCATTCACTTGTGTATAATGTGCCTTGTTGTTAAAGCTGCTTATTGATTTGGTTTAATAAATAAAAGTGTGTACTACTATCTACAAGCTTATCACCCTAGCATACTGTAAATACTGTTTCGTATTTTCTATATTAATTAGCCCTGATTTTCAACCCAAAACAAATGATTTACAACCCCTTAAAATCGTGAAAATTTTATGTCGATCTCGGATTCCCAGCCAAAATCGAAAACGTAGAATTTGTAGAGCTCGTGTTAGTTAAGAAAGCACACCGAAACAGATTTGCAAAATATTTTGTTTGGGCTGAGATATAGGTCTTCAAAGTCGAGAGGTCTCATTGTCACAGAGAGACTAACTAACAGAGGGAACTAGTGAGGTACACCCCCCCCCCCTCAAAATCCAAAAAAAAATTTCTTCCAAAAAATTTTTTAAGCAAAGTTCTTTATAAACGACGAGACAAACACATTACTATTTCACATCAACATTTCAAGTGCATGGATATTGCTTTGTCGTCCTGAATTGTTTTTTATGTCGCGCTTCAAAACATGAATGAATAAATAAATTTGCTCAAAAACAAGAAACAACAATAATATTAACAACAATTTTTTAAATAAATTTGACATTGAGGGAAGTTGTGTATCTAACTAGTTCCTTCTGGTGCATTGCTTTGGTGGTTTAGCGATTTTCATAATTTTTTTGAATTCGCGTCTTCTGTTGAAATTGAGTTTGTTTTAAAAGTTTGTAGGGCACAAGTTTTTTATAAAATACCGTATTCTCTCTAATAGACGGGCCCTCTTCGTTCAAAATCGTGTTTGCAGCATTGTATTTTTTGACCCACTTATGAAAAATTTTCTTAGGCAAATTGAACTTTAGTTTGCAGTTAGTCAGATGAGCTACAAATTGAGGTATAACTTGCCTGAGAAAAGTTTTCGAAACGTGGGTCAAAAATATAATGCTCGAAATTGGGGGAATTAGGGGGGGGGGGTCGTCTATTAGAGAGAACGCGGTACGCTTTCCTGTGACTAAGGTTTCGCCTAAGATTACTAAAAAAGAAATAAACACGAAAAAACACAACGCTAAAAATACCGCTAATTTTTTTTTTGAGCAAAGTCACTGTTCAAATTGTGGCTCATCTCGCCGGCTACAATTTTAATGGTAATTTTTGTGGGAGCAGTCTTAAATATAGTGTGTCGATTATTCCAAAACACTTTTTTTATCTCAATACGCAATGCCGTCACACAAACAACCCAACCATCAGGAAGCTGCAATCTGAGGATTTACGGTAATGATTGCAAAAGTTGAAATACAATTGAGCAGGATACCTTTTTTCTCCTTTTCGCAGTATCTATACTGAGCACTGAACAACTGTGAATAGTGGTATCACGTGAGCCATCACGTGTTCCACCCTTCAATAAAAGTAAAGAGGTGCAAAGAACGAAACGGGAAATTTCCAAGCAGGGACTTTTGATCGGGTAGCTGCATACCCCAGGCATTCCCGCTGTTCAAACACTTTTCTGTGGGTGGCTAGCGAGTTCCCCTAATTTGTTTTTGTTGACTATAATTGATGAGAATCCATTGCTTTAATTTGGGATATCTTGCACATAATTGTGCAATAGCTGTTTTCATTGCGAGCATTTTAGCTGCTGGTCAAAAAAAAATTTTTTTTGAAACCAGCCAATAGGACATGCAGAAAGCCTTCGACAATTCGGCTTCCATAAAACTTTTTCTTTTAGAAAACACACTTCTTTGTCTTATTTCAGAATGTGATCCATCAATTAAGTCCAAAAAAGTGAAAGAATTTTTATTATGCCGATCGTTTTACAGAACCTTTCAATTTCGCTATAAAAACCAAGAAATTTCGACAACCGGCACTCCTTTTTTTAAAATCAGATGTCGTATTATCGATACTCCAAATGTTCATGGAAAAATCTTAATTACTTTAAAAAAGAGCCAGTAAAATCAGAACCCTTGCAATTTTTAAGACTAGACTAAAAAATTACTGGTAAATTTAGTAATTTACTTGTGAAATTTGGACTTTCACTGGCGCAATTCAGCTATATCCATTGAAATACTTCACATTTTTTAAACCATAGAATGGTTTTTATCTAACCGGCCATTCACTGCTTTTTGCGTTCGCCGATCATCAGAGCTAACTATATGATGAACAAGATAACACAGCCAATCAATGAACACTGCCTTTTTTTATTCTTATCAGCTTCCGCCAACTGGCGCAATATGTGTGAGTGTACAAAAAATTTCGTTAGATAAATGAAATGATTGTTTTTGCAGACCCTGCCAGTTTGATTTCTTCTTTTTGTGGTTTGTGTAATTAAAAGACGTATTTGTGTTAAATTGGGTCTTCACCAAATACAAGGCCACTTTTAGTAGACAATACTATTTTGAGTGTAAAATTTCACCAGTGATTCATTTGTTTGGAGGATGATTTTTTTCTGAGAAACCACTTATAATAAGTGTTCAGTCTTCTTGACTACATGTTTTAAATTTTATTTCCATACTTGTTATATCTTTTAAATGGGGAAGGAGAAAGTTGTGCCATCTCAGTTTGTGCCCATTCAATTTGTGCCCATAATTCAGTTCAAAAAGACTGAATAATCCACTAAATTTGGGCACAAATTGAATGGGCACAAACTGAAATGGCACAACTCTCTCCTTCCCTTTAAATGTATGTTGGGTGGCGCGAAAAAAGTGGCCATTTTGCAAACTCTAAACTTTTGCATAAGAAACAAATTTTTCAAAATTTATTGTGCCTTTTTGGTTAACTGATGACTAATGAAAACTACAGTTTCAGGCACAATAAGTGCGTTTTTTTCGTACTCCATTATTCGTAAATGGCCATAACTTTTTATCTTTAATTAAAACAAACTTTGCTGATGGTATTACCGTATTTCCTCTAATAGAGCCCCGAGGGCTTTATTTTTCGAATGCCCAGAAATATCGAAATTGCAAATCAAAAGTGGCCCTAACTCTAAAATCTTAGTGAAAAAAGAGGGTCGGTTTAAAAAGAGTACTCTCAAGCCCAAAGAGGGTCGACTAAAAACAGATCAGATGTGGCTGAAGAATAGTCTATTAAATAAACTTTTCTATGATACATTTCATCTAAAAAAAGGATAAAAAGAAGAAGATCCGCATTGTGGAGCCGCACTAGGATCTGTGCTGGTAAGTTGGGAGTGCAGATTCTTTCAATGTTACAAACATACCGTATAACCTCTAATAATCCCCCATGAAGGATTAACTTTTCAACCTTTTAAGATTTTTAAAATCGTAAATTGAAAATAGCCTTAACTCTGAAATCCTAATCAAAAAAATGAGGGGGGGGATTAATAGAGATCATGGTATAATTGTCGTATTCCGAACCCTCCTATTTAGCTGATCTAACGCACGTAAAACATGTTTTTATGCAGGGGAAAGTCATTTTTGACAAAAAAAAAGTCCGACCAAAATTCGACTTTTTGCCTCGGCGGATCAAGGTAATTCAAACTAAAAGGGTACCTGGATACCCTCAAAAACCAAAAAAAGATGGGATTTGAACATAGTTTTGTTTTTCTCTAATACCCATAATTTTAACAGGCAGATAGGGTATATACTCTCAAGCCCCCGGTGCCCCCAAAGGGGGCACGGGGGCTTGAGAGTTATGCGCGTCCTCACTTACCCGAGATGCGCGCCTTCACTTACCTTAGACATAGTTCCGAGGAAGACTCATGATCAAAATTGCACAAAGTAGTCCTTTTTGCCCAGCACCAGTGACCAAAACGGTGTAGAATAGCTTTATATGTATTTCTATCTTTCTTAGGTATCTGGATACCTCTCCAAGTTTGTTTAGCTTGATCCCCCAAAGCAAAAAGTCAAATTTTGGTCGAATTTTTTTGTCAATAATGACTTCATGTTTTACGCGCGTTAGAGCAGCTAAATCGTTGAAAAAACATCATTTTGAGGCATTTTGGGAGGGTTCGGAATACGACAATTTTTCCGAGGGTATACGGTATTTGATCAATAGCCCATTTAGCTGCAAGATGACAACAAGTGCCAAAATATTAGAAGTTGTGGCCATTTCCGAGTGAGGAAAAAAGAATACTCCCATTGCGCAAATTTTGTTTTAAGTTTCGTAAACACACAAAACCCCAAAAATGCCGTTTCAAAAGACCTAAATTTGTTTCGATACTATTTTGCTATTTTTGAGAAAATGTAAACATATTGGATTTTTTTTCAAAAATAAAAGTGCATTTCTAGTGTGTACAGCTTCAGAAGACAACTGCAAAAAGTTAGATTAAAAACATCCCTATCGAATTTGCACTTTTTGATAAATTTTAGTAATATTTCCTTTTTGCTGATTCTGTTTTCGCCTAATTATCCACCAAAAACAAACCAAAACATTATAAATTTGGATATTTTGCATTTAAATTGCCGGTTATGCTGCTATATATGAATGAGAAAAATCTTTGAAATTCTAATATATTCAGAGTTACCAAGGAAATATTTTGTTTTTGCAGTCTTGAAGAGTTAATTATCGAATTGTGACTTTGTGGCTTTTTTTCAATTTTTGGCACACATCGAATCTCGATAACAATCATCCCTCAAGTTCGTTCCCGCATAGTTCCGACACTTTTTGCTCCACATTTTGAAGTCTTTTGCCAGTTTTGCCCGAAATACTGCGGAAATTCTGATTTTGCAGGTTGATTTTTTTAGTGGCAACAGTTTTGCCGGGACATGGGCTAAATTGCGGCGGAGTCTACCCATACCTTTGGGCTTCCGCTCAGCCGCTTTTGGAGTCTACTCATTTTAAATGGCAACAGTTTTGCCTAAAAGAACCACCACTCCAGATATAATGAACGCCTTTTATGAAATTAGGGTTTCATTAAGATCTGTGGTTCTTTTCGGCAAAATCTGTTGCCATTTTCGAAAAGGCCAAATCGGTACGCTTGTGGTATTTCGAGCTCCACAGAAGAATCAGGTCGTTCGTTTACAAGCTTGATTTAAAGGCAGTTTCAAAAATCACAGTTCAATTAAAGATTTTCTCAAACAGGCTGATTTGTCGTCATTTGGCTGATTTTGACCCAAAACTGTTTACTTTTTATTGCTTTTGCTTGGGAAATTTGGTTTAATTTAAAACCACGTTCATACCTTAATATGTGTTTTTTTAAATAACAGCTATCCAAGCATCATGTTTCTAAATTTAGATTAGGGCAGCTGCAGTAGTCTGGTATCTTGTATTTTTAACTAGCTCAGAAATCTATTCACTATCTTTTTTCAAGTATCTTTGTATATGTCTTTCAACTTGTGGGGGCAATAAATACCAATTTCCTGCTTCTAATGGATCCAGTCAATAGTATTGAGGCTGGCTCAGCTCTAAACGAGTTTTTGAACCGGCGATTGGCCGAGCATACCGATATCTTGGAGATGGCTTATGGAAAAGATCGCTCAGACTCATCCTCTTCCACAAACACCAATGTGGACACCTATTGCACCACCAAGACAGCTGAAACCAACGGCTCCATTCCTTATGCCCATTCCAATGGTTTTGTTAAATCGAGCTTCAATGCTTCTTGCAGGAGTAGAAACACCAGCAAGTTGGCTGCGGACAAAGAGAAGGTCGGTGTTTTGACATTTTTCGCCAAAAACTAGCCAGCGATAGTTTGCGACAGTTCAAATTGATTCAATATAAATTGCAACAAATTCAAATTGAGACAAAATCAGGTTGCGACGAAAATTTCCTATTTGAATTTCAAATTTCCTTCATGAATTCTTGTCGCTAAATTAATTTTCTCAGTTTGAATTGTCGCAATTTGATTTTGTCTCAATTTGGATTGTTTCAATTTGAAATGTCGCAAGCTATCTCTGGCCCAAAAATTATATATTTGTATTTACTATTTATTTAGACACTTTCGAATGGCTTCATTACCTCCAACGAACAACAGAAACTAGGTGATACGAGACACGCTCCAAATGAGTTTGAGAGGGTAGGTTTGGGTTTTATTTACTTAAGAGGGGATCTAGAATCTCAAAAATTAGCCAAATTTTGTGGTTAAAAGTTATAATTTTTGAAAGGGACGTCTATCCGTCGATGGAATCTCCGCAATTTCTAACAAAGACAACAGAATTGACTCGGCAAATATTTGATATTTTATTAAGCTTACACGGGAAAGGCGCGACCTAACCGTGGCCTATCAAAGAACGTTATATACCAAAAGTTAGCTCTATCAGAGCTGGTTACGAGGCCGTTCTCAAAATCGGCTACGGGTTCGATCGCGTCAAAATATTGAGTTTTGAAAATCTGAAATTTAAGATCTAGGATATATGGCAGATCAGCATAAATGTTTCAAAGGTAGATGTGTTGCAGTGGTATAGGCTGTGAGTTCATTTTTAATGTCGCAAGTTCGATTCCTAATAGGTAAATTTCTTCATGCAGGCTATACCACTTACTCGTTGAACATCAATGCTGATCTGCATTATATCCTAGATCATGAATTTCAGATTTTTCAAAAATCAATATCTTGACGCAATCAAACCCGTATCCGATTTTAAGAACGCTTTCTAACTAGTTCTGATAGAGCTAACTTTTAGTATATAACATTGTTTGATAGGCCACGATGAGGTCGTGTCTTTCCCGTGTTAGAATTTTGGGCCCCCGCGGAAAATGGGATCAGGATTTACTCAGGATATTCGCTAGATGAAAAACGGGAATCTCTAGGGCATTCGAGATTTAATTCAATGCAAAGTTTGCTAAATTTCCAAAAAAAAATCATTGACTGTGAGGAGGCGGTGAACGAGATTTTCAAAATTTTCGTGATTCCCAAAACGGGAATACGGGGGATTTTCATCCTATTCCTGAGCTCACACTTGATCAACCATTCATTTGTTGAAAAATGAGCTAAAGTAAATTTTTACAGTGCAACAAAATAGTATCTTTTTCTGTATACATGACTTGGATCATTTTAATGGTCCATGCCTACCTTCGAGAATTCCTCCGCTACTACGGCTTCGAGCAAAACAAATCAGCTGTGGAAAGGCCAGAGCAAAGGGTGCTTTAATACTATCCTGCCTAAAAAACCAACTGAACTAACCTTTTTAGAGTTTCGCCCCACTGTTTAGTTCGTTTGAGTCAGTCTACGCTCGTAATTGCTACATGGTCTGATTATTTTGAAATTTCATGGACCATTTTTGTGGAGCAACTTTTGATATTCAGAGGGTCCGCGACGTTTTGAGCGCCCAATTGGAGGTGCTCCAGGAGCTACTGTAAAAGTGCTGGACAGAACCACAGATGACTATTGCTGGTCGTTCAAGTGAGTATTTCTGTAGTCAAGCAAAACTCAACACTATCTTTTTTTCGACTAGTGATGGGCTGCCGAAAATTTTGGCTCCTGCTCTGGCTCTTGGCTCCTATCTCAAAAATTTGTGCTCTGGGGCCTATTTTTCCCATCGACATCGATTTCGATTTTAAAATCGATTTTGATTTTGATTTTTTACCTATATTTATCGACATCGATATCAACATCGATGTCGACATCGATGTTGATATCGATTTTAAAATAGATTTTGTTCAAGAAAATCAAAGGCGCTCGCGAGCGCCTTTGATTTTTGCAAAATTTTGCTTTTGTATTTTTCACATATTTGGCTATCTAAGGATAAAATTTGGTTGAAAAAAAGTTTTTCATTGTATTGCTGTCGCTGTTTTGCTTTTTCAAATTTTTCTACTTTAATTTTTTACTTTTTCTAATTTCACGTTCTTTTGTTTTAGTGCAATGCTAAATGAACAGATTGAGCTTCTTACCGACTCCGATGATGAAGAACACCGGCCTCAACAACGAAGAAGAGTGTACAAGCCTCGCATGGAACATCCGGTTGCAGCAGTGTTTCGTGAGCGATTTCGTATGATGCCATGGCAAGCCGATCTCCTCCTCAATCAAATCGGACAGCGCCTTGAGTCAAGATCTTGGATTCATACTGCAATGTCGGCCAAGCACAAACTACTTGCTGCCTTCGCTTCTACGCATCAAATGGGTTCTACTATTTTGCGGGCGACGCTCAAGGTTATTAATTTAGCTCAATTTTCTTCATCTATTAGTCATAATGTGTATGTGTTAGGGTACAACAAATCGACTATCTTCTCGGCGGTGAGAGATGTGACAGCAGCAATATGTGAGCTCATCTTCCCTCGAATCGTTCAGTGGCCTGCTACCGAAGAAGAGAATCTGCAAATCGAGTGGGACTTTTATCATCT
This sequence comes from Ditylenchus dipsaci, assembly GCA_004194705.1. NCBI lineage: Eukaryota > Metazoa > Nematoda > Chromadorea > Rhabditida > Anguinidae > Ditylenchus > Ditylenchus dipsaci. The sequence goes on along the minus strand of SADC01000695.1, from coordinate 126,668 downwards.
CCAAGGCATCGGGCTGGCAAGAATCTGCGGCGCAATCGATGGGTCGTTGATTAGAATAAAGCCTCCTAAAGAAGTGGAAAGGTTGGCGATTGTGGTATTTGATTATCGTGAGTTGTTTCATCTTTTTAAATTTAGGTTCTACGTTGACCGCCACCATAAGCACTCCATCAATTTGACAGCCGTTGCCGACTCCAAGTACTTCTTCCGCTACGTCAACGCAAGTAATCCGGGCTCAGTCAGCGATGCAAGGGTTCTGCGAAAGAGTGCTTTGGCGAGAAAGTTCGATCGAGGGTGGAGACCTTTTCCGGGAGCCGTTCTGCTTGGGGACTCCATCTATGCTACTTGTGACTGGTTGGCACCAATGAGGAATCATCCGCCCGTAGAAGAAATGGAGTTTTATAAGTAAGTGAGATTATTGTTGAATAATTGGTTTGTATTACCTACTACTACTGTTTTAGCAAGCATGCCAAGACGAGGAGGGTGATCGAGTGTGCCTTTGGGATCCTGAAGAATCGATTCTATTGCTGTCGACACAGCTTCGCGTGAAAAAGCCGGAATTCGCTGCTCGGATCATCAATGCCTGCTGCGCCTTGCACAATTTCCTTTTGGTTCATCGTGATGAAGGAGATCAATGGCTACAGGAGGACAAAATAGAATAATGATGATTGAGATTGGTGAATAGTTGTCTTGCTTTGTGTTGTTTGGGGAACGCTCCCGCCGGTAGAGCCCCAGTTGAATAAGACATACGCGACAATATATACAATATATATACAGTGAATGAGACGAAAATCCCAAAGAAAATAAAATATTTCAACATCGATGTTGACATCGATGTTGACATCGATGTCAACATCGATGTTAACATCGATTTTCAAATCAAAATCAAAATCGATTTTAAAATCGAAATCGATGTCGATGGGAAAAATAGGCCCCTGGCATTTGGCTCCGGTCCCCGAAACTTTGGCTCCTGCTCTGGCTCTTGGCTCGAAGCAGGAGCGCTCGGAGCCAAGAGCAAAGCTAATATATAACTATAAATTTTGAAAATTTTCAAAAGATTGTCGAAAGTGTTTAGTGTCGAAAATAACACAAAAATTTCAAATAACAATGTGGTTTTCATTAAAGCTGATCATTCTACCTGGATCGGTATTTCGGCATGGTATTACTCCGCCGAATCGGGTCGGTCGGTACGGTAAAAACTCTACAATTAGAAATTCTAGTCATTTTGGCCAATTTTACTTTTGGTCGGTATTTCGGTACGGTATGTTTGCCCAGAATCGGTTCGGTCGGTGGGTATTCGGTATACTGTACCATGAACATTTCTAGTTTTGATTAGTGAAAAATAACACTTTTCACGACATTTTAGCTCTTGGATCCTGGCCCGGAAATTTCGGCTCCTGCTCTGGCTCTTGGCTCCGGCCCCTAAAATTTTGGCTCCCGCTCTGGCTCTTGGCTCCTACCCCCAAAATTTTGGCTCCTGCTCTGGCTCTTGGCTCGCAACAGAAGCGCTCGGAGCCAAGAGCAGAGCCAAGAGCGGAGCTGCGCACATCACTATTTTCGACCATGAGCAATAAATTTATTAGTATTGTGCAAGTCTAAATTTATTATATCTGTCTTCCAACAGATATACAGGTGACACACAAACAGAAGTGATCAATGTTGGGTCCTACAACTACCTGGGCTTTGCCGAACACGATGGTCCCTGTTCCAAGAGTGCTGCAGCGGTTATTGATGAACAAGGCCTTTCTGTTTGTACAACCATACATGAGCAAGGTTAATTTTGAAGAATTTCATCTGGATAGTTACATCTCAGCGGTAACGACATAAAGTCTTAAGAAAGTATGGCCGCACGCTGGGTCTACCGACTTTTTTCGGTCTTTTGGTGGGTCTTTTTTGACAGTGTGGCACTGAATATTACAAGAACTAGGGTCTGCAGGCGCCTATCAACGCCTATGCCATTCGGGAACATTTGTGGTTCGGGCACTATTCCTGTGGTTCGGGAAAATTAGTGGTTCATTCACATTAGTAGTTCGGGTAAATTCCTCTTTCGAGTGCGTTAATGGTTAGGGTAGATCATCCACTCTACTTGTTAACCCACCTAGTCTACCTCGTCTATCCTCGCCTACCCTTGCCTATCCTCGCCTACCCTCGCCTTACCTTGCCTATCCTCGCCTACTCTTGCACCATTAATGGTGCAAGGAGACTACTTGAATGCGTTAACCATCCACCCACACATCCAACCCAAATACTATATAAAGAATTAGGCGCATATCCGCGCCTACAAAGACATTTTCGCAGCAGACAATACCCGATTTGTAACAAAAAAAATTGCTAAGTGTGTTTGATTTGCATATAAAAGGCTCTCGAATGGCGCTAATGCAAAAAATTTGAATTAAAAAAATTTTGAGATTTTAGCACGAAACCCCCACTTTTCAACTTCAAATGGCATAATTTCATATTTTTCGAAACAAAAATCTAAATCAAAAAACGAAAGGTATACCGCCATATACAGGGCTTTTCAATGAGACCAAACTTGCTATATAAAAAAATGTCCAGAAAAAGTTATTGAGTGCTCAACGGCATCACTCATGCGATTCTCGCATAAAACCCCGAATTTTCAACTTCAACCATCAAAATTCCAAATTTTTTCTAACGAAAACCAAAATCTGTTCGCGAAAAGTCCTCGGCCATTGAAAGAGCTTTTCAATGAGACCAAACTTGCTTAATAAAATATTGCCCAGAAAAAAGTTATTGAGTGCTCAACGACACCACTCAAATTGGCGGTAAAATCCCAACTGGCGTCCATTCCAACTGGCGGCCCCGACTTGCGGCCATCCCAACTTGCGGCCCCAACTGGCGGCCATCACAACTTGCGGCCCCCAACTGGCGGCCATCACAACTTATACCCACCAAATACAAGCGAATATGAACCACAGCTCCCGGCGCCGATAGTTTCCGGCCTGTATAAAGGGGACAACTGTTCCTGGTTTATAAAAAAACTATTAGGTTTCCTACGATGGGCGGGTGTAGGTGCATGTGTTGGTTGATGTTTGTGGAAGTTTGAGGAGTTCTTACTAAGCAATTTTGTCTGTTTTTTTTTTCGATTGAAGTAAGGGTCTAACTTCTCTCAGTTTTAGTTAGGGCTGGAATATGATCGATCATTTTCGAATCCGGTCATATCACTGATCATATTTGGTTATATTCGGTCATTTTCTATTTTCAATTTTCATGGCCAAAAATTTTTTATAGGAGAGGAGAAACTGCCCTTCTAATTGAAGTGGAATTAAAACTTACTGTGAAATTAGAAAATATTTACACCGGTGCAGAGTAGGCCAGCGTGTGTTAGGACGGACTTAAAGATGTTCCCCAAACTACAAAAAGGTAAGAAAACATGTTTGGTGAAACAGCCACTTTTAAGAATACCCTGGCATGGATACTCACGTACTTCTTTTTAGGTATAAGGTCGAGATATTACCATCTCCAATCTAGATACCTGGTTCTTGATACCGCCACCTGGGCAATACTACCTGAATTTGAAACTTTACACCGCCAGGGTTCAACCACCTAGGTACACAGATCATGAGTCTATGCGGTCACGCTGGCGCAGCTGGTTCGGTCAGAAGATGTGTTTTCGAACGTTAAGATACCATGCAGGTAATTAGTGTACCTTTAGATAGTCGGTGTAATAGGTAGTAGGCATAGTAACCGCCAGTTGGGATGGCCGCCAGTCGGTGGCCGCCAGTTGGGATGGCCACCAGTCGGGGCCGCCAGTTGGGATGGCCGCCAGTTGACCCACGTTCAAATTGGCGACAGACAGACGCTCCCGTCCCAAATACTATATAGAGATTTCGACCCTACTGGCTTATACCCCCCCCCCCAAAAGCTACTTTCTTAAACCCCCCCCCCCTCCAAAAATCGGACCTACTGGCTTATACCCCCCCCCCCCCAAAAATCAAGTTTTTCAGAGTATCTAAAAATCATTTTCAAGTAATAATTTTGTCGTAAAAAGGCTAGAAAAGCAATTTAAAAGGGATTATGGGCTGTATTGGGAGGGGAAGGGAACAATAGGGGCCACTTTTTAGTCAATTTTTTTGGCCATTCTTCGGCTGACTTACCATGTTTTTCAACATGGGTCGTGGCAAAAAGAGACTCTATATGCATTTTATGATCAAGAGTACTTCTCGGAATCATGTCTAAGGTAAGTGAGTGCGCGCATCTCTAACTCTCAAGCCCCCTGCGCTCCCTTCGGGGGCGCAGGAGGATTGGGGGCTTGGAGTTGAGATGCGCACACCCACATACCTTAGACACAAATCACTCGAAAAAGACTCTGGATGCATGAAAAAGCATGCATACCAGAGTCTATTTATGCGGTAGGCCCCAGTATTCAAAACTATGTTCAACATCTTTGATTTTTCGGCCGAAAAGGGTTTCCCACCTCTTCAGGCCTGGGGCTACGAGCCAGAGGCTCAGCCATCCAAAAGTTAAAGGACAACCATCAGGATCCACCCGGCTGATCGGTCTGATCAGCTCGAGTACTTATACTTTTACGTGCACCACAAGTGGCTGGGTTTGAAAGCGCTTTTACTGCTTAGAGAATTGATACTCTTTGGTACTTATAGGCACTACAGAAGTGGCCCTGTTTTTCCCTCCCCTTCTCAATAGAGCCCATAATCCCTTTTAAATTGCTTTTCTAGCCTTTTTACGACAAATTATTACTTAAAAATGATTTTCAGACACTCTGAAAAAACTTGATTTGGGGGGGGGGGGGGTATAAGCCAGTAGGTCCGAGGATTGGGGGGGGGTTTAAGAAAGTAGCTTTTTTGGGGGGGGGGGAGGGTTGGTGTATAAGCCAGTAGCGCCGAGATTTCGATTTTGCCTGTAGTTTTGTTAAAAACGAAATTTCGATAAAACGGCACAATGGCGTTTGGTACTTTTTGTGGGGCAATACTTTTTTTTGTCACAGATTCACTTCTTTTTGTCACAGATTCACTTTTTTTGTCACAGATTTGATTTGTCACAGATTCACTTTTTTCTGTCACAGATTCACTTTTTTTGTCACAGATTCACTTTTTTCTGTCACAGATTTCCTCTTTTCTGTCACAGATTTAGCTCAAACCACAGGGGGGACCAAGCACTTACAAAATTGGTCAAAAAAAAAAAAATGTTTTGAGCATTTTCGCCAAAAATTATTTTTTCCGTAAAAATTTTTGCCTTGGGGACCAAGGTAGCCCAAAGTTTTCAGGAGCCTGAAATGTGACCTTGGTCCCCCAAGGCAAAAATTTTTACGGAAAAAATAATTTTTGGCGAAAATGCTCAAAACATGATAGAAACGTTATAGAAAAACTTTCAGGCTGTTATGAGAGAAAATTTTTTGACCAATTTTGTAAGTGCTTGGTCCCCCCTGTGGTTTGAGCTAAATCTGTGACAGAAAAGAGGAAATCTGTGACAGAAAAAAGTGAATCTGTGACAAAAAAAGTGAATCTGTGACAGAAAAAAGTGAATCTGTGACAAATCAAATCTGTGACAAAAAAAAGTGAATCTGTGACAAAAAGAAGTGAATCTGTGACAAAAAAAAGTTTTGCCCCTTTTTGTGCCATTTTGTTTGAATTTGCGTTATCAAGGGTTTGTTTTTTTTGAAGACAAAATCTTTCATTTTGAATAGAGACACGACGATAGATATATCGTATCGAAAACATCCATACACCGGTCCTAATTTTGCTGAAAACATCACATCGTTACATCGGTTGCCCCATTTAAAAAAAACCGATATCGCATCGTTTTTGACTTGAGCATCGTACATCGTTACGACGTATTGCTATTGATTTGATTATTTATCAGATTAATAAGCAGATTATTTTGTGTATATTTTTCGTTCTTTTAGCATGAGCCTATTGTGGAAATTTTTTAAAATTTTGCAGTTTACGCGGAATGAGTGAAAGGTGCTGGAAAAAGCTGCCAATCTTCTCGAGCCGTTGGAGTAAGTGTCGAAGCAGATTAGCCGAAATGATGAACCGATTTCGATCCAATTTTCTTATTGCGAGAGCTTTAACAATAGTCATTCACGATATCAGGGATCCTTAGCTAAAGAGAATGCAAGACTTAATTCTCGGTTTATTATTAGAAAAATTCGATGTAGAAGAAGAGAAATATGTTCTTGCTTTTGGATTTATGTTTTTAAGTTGCTAATATGTTCAGAATCTACGGTTTACGGTTCGCTCAGGAAAAACCTCTCGATGTTGGCTAAAATTGGGCAACGGTATCTTTCGGCTCTAGCGACAAGTCAGTCTAGCGAACTACTTTTCTCAGCGGCAAGGGACGTATGAAGGACGAATCTGAGTCCGGATAAGGCAGAAATGTTAATTTTCTTCAACAAAAATCTCTCATTATTAAAATCCTCTTATTAGATTGGTCTCATGATGGCCCTTGTTGTGTTTTGCGGGATATTTTTATGTAAAACATCGTAACGATACATCGGTTCCGAAAGCTAACATCGATCGGTCAGAAAATGGAACAAAAACATCGCATCGTTACATCGTTGAGGGGCATTTCGGTGTCTCTAATTTTGAAAAATGCTTGGCAAAGTTGAAATTTTCACAATATTCAAAATCGAACTGCCAAAACAGAACTCAAAAAAACCTTCAAAAATCAAAAAAATCTGTCGGACCCAGCGGGATCTTTTTGAGGGTTCATTAAAGGAGAGGGAAAGCTACTTATGTTCGAAAAATCGACCTCTGTGACGCAGTGGGTGAGCACTTGTGTTTTTAGCCAAAATGGAGCACATGTTCGATTCCACCTGGTGGCACGCTATTTATTTTTTGCTTATTTGACCAATATATACATGGGTAATTGGGGTCGCTGATTCCGAATCTGGCGCCAAAGAAGTCTAATCTACCCGAAAAATTGGCCAAACAAGCCGAAGTAATTAGCGTGCCACCACGTGGAATCGAACCTGCGCACAATTTTGGCCATAAAACACCAGCGTTCACGCACTGCATCACCGAAGCTGAATTTTCAGACCTAAGTAGCTTTTACCCCTCCTTTAAATCAACGATTGTCTTTATTACACAAAAATAAACTAATTGAGCGTTTTAGGCATGACTGCTACCCAAAGAAAATTAGAAAATTTGGTGGCCGAATTTCTGGGTGTAGAAGAGGCGATTTGCTTCAGCATGGGCTTTGCCACCAACTCTATGAATGCACCTTGTTTAGTGGATAAGGTGTTTACTCATCCTAATATTTGCTAAAATAAACTTATGTGAACATATTTTGCAGAACTCCTTGATAATCAGTGACGAATATAATCATGCTTCCCTAATTCTTGGCTGTCGATTGTCAGGAGCAAACATCAATGTGTTTAAACACAATGGTTGACCTGATACTTTTTGATAAATTTCACTCAACCTATGTTTTTTTAGATATGCACAGCCTGGAGAGGGTGATTCGTGACGCGATAGCCCATGGAAATCCAAAAATGCAGCCATACAAAAAAAGATTTTGATTGTTGTTGAGGGAATTTATTCTATGGAAGGCTCCATCTCCAATCTGCCGGTTTTTTTTCTTATACGCTGATGAAATAAATATTTTTTATTCAGGCGATATTGCACTAAAGAAGAAGTACAATTGTTACTTGTACTTGGATGAAGCGCACAGCATAGGTCAGATATTTTCATAAGAAATAACCCTATGTTTATTCAATTATATTTCAGGTGCAATGGGAAAGACTGGCAGAGGAATGGTGGAATATTGGGGCTGTGATTCGAAAGATGTGGATATTATGATGGGTACCTTTACAAAGAGGCAAACATCTTTTTTTCAAAAGTCATTAAAAACAATTAGACGCTGTGATTTAGTTTTGGTGCGGCTGGAGGTTATCTAGCAGGCAGAAAAGTAATTTTTTTAGCAGATGACTGAATGATTTATTTTTGTATTTTAGATGGTTATAGACCACCTGCGTATGTCTTCACCCACTGGTTATTATTCCCTGCCAATGTCGCCGCCTGTGGCACAGCAAATCTATTCTTCAATGTCTATCATTATGGGAAAAGATGGAACAAAAGATGGTAGTTTCGGATACAAATTAATTAATTTTCCCTTTATCAAACTACCTTTCTTCAGGAGAGTTACGGATTAAGAGATTAGCAAGGAATGCTCATTACTTCCGTCTTCGCCTCAAACAAATGGGTTTATAGTTTACGGATCAGATGATTCTCCAGTCGTGCCAATTATGCTTTATTATCCACAAAATGCGGGTTGGTTTGCACTTATACTCTGACGGCGCCAAAAAAGGTGTTTTTTAGACTTTGGGGTCGACTGATGTTGGAACGGAGAATCGGAGTGGTGGTAGTTAGCTTCCTGCAACAGATAAGTACTTCTTTTACATAAACAAAATTTTATGCTATAAGCTCCGGAGAACAAAAATTAGAAAAGATGCCGTTAAACTTTAATACAGATCAAGTTTTACAGATGACCGAGAGTAGGTGCCGCATCTGCATCTCAGCTGCCCACACTAAAGATATGCTGGACAGAGTACTAGACGCAATAGATGAAGTGGGAGATTTAAGTCAGACCAAACATTCCAGGAGAACACACCTCTATGAAAACATTCAGGCCGAATGGTGAATGTGCACAGCTTCTTCCGCGAATTTCCATTTTTAGTGGCTGATAAAAAAGTCATATATTCACCAGCATGTTGCATACCTGCACTTTTACTTCAACAAAATTTCCGAGAAAGGTCTGCAGAATAATGTGTGGCCACCAAAAAATTTTATAAATTATGTAGAATGAAAGCCACTGCAAGCAATTCAATAAATCACCAACTTTATTAGCAGCAACACCATAACAGAGTACAAACATGAGAATTCATATACGTCAATTATGAACACATATAGAGGAGGTATATCACGAGCAATGATCACAATAACGTCAGGTTGCCTTGTTCCAGATGATTCTCTATGCTGGAAATAAAAAAGTCTTGGCAAATGTTTATGGCTAAAATATAGTTTAGGTGGCCCACTCACATCAGTATAGATGACCCATTCAAATTCAATACATAGAAAACTTTCAAATGTGACCCAAGAGAGTTCGGTGCTCTAGTTGCTTTTTTTCGTGTTATGGTCTCAGGAACTAGGCCATTAGAACAACCCCTTTCTGGTTAACCTTCGGCTATTAGACTATCCTGAATTTGGACGGTCTACCTAAACTACAATTGCTTACTAATTACCTTTGGAATGGTAATAGATGACGACTTCCTTTGTCCAGAGGGACGATGACGTCGGAACTGGGATCCATCATATTGACAACGGTAGTTTCTTCGATCTGAAAGGCACCGAAAATATTATTTACCAACTGAAGCTTGACAATGAAATCTTACACCACTTTTAATGACATCGATGAACACACGACATCTGGAAAAAGCAGGCTGGACGACAGGCAAAGTTTGTATAAGCCCGGAATCATTTTAGAAAAGAATCATTGAAAATAGATGTTCTCGCTTTCTGCAAATCCTCCGCATAGGCCTACAAAAAACCACAATAACATTTTTCTTCTATAAAAGTTAATATAACCCACCAATTCCTTCTCATCCATGAGATCATCCTTATCCTTCTGCTTTCTTCTATTCTCATGTTCATGAAGCACTCCGACTAGATTCTCTCGATTTTCTTTAAACGCACCCTAAAATAAACTTATAACGCATAAAAAGTCTGTGCTGGGAACTCCTCCTTGATGTTTGCTACTAATAATGTTTTAATTTTTAAATGTATTATTAAGATTTGTACTCGTCTTAGACTTCTTCTTATTATTTTTAGCTGAAGGGGCATGCCACGCTAATAAGAGGTGGTGCCGGGAATTCAAATTTTTTTCCTAATCATTGAACTTCTGCACGGGTTTTTCAACATGGTTTCCTTACAAAACAAGGCCTAGAATTCAATTTCATGTATGGTTTTGTATGAAAACAAGTTGAAAAATCCGTACACAAGTTCAATGATTAGGAAACATTTTAAATTCCCGGGCACCACCCTTTATTAGCGTGGCATGCCCCATTAAATATATTAATCCGCGTTATTTCTACAACAATTCTGCGTACAAAATTTTCCCGGATGGATCTATAATAAAACATTTGAATACACACAACATCGTTGATAAAAAAAGATATATAAAACATCAGGAACGACATAGGACGAACGCAGGACGAGTTCCCTGCACTGCATAACATAGAAATACCGACCCTACTTGGATATACCCCCCCCCAAATCAACTTTTTTAAAAAGTGTTTCCAAACACCTATATCGACCTAAAATGGCCTCAGAAGTTCAAAAAAAACATTATTTTTAAGTTCTGATCAATAAAACCGAGTTTTGGACACTTAAAATTTTGACTTTTTACCTGTTTCATCATGTTTTGATTTCTGAGCTTGGCAAAAATATTCTCTATATGCATTTTTGTTCAAGAGTCTTGCTCGGAATTATGTCTAAGGTAAGTGAGTGCGCGCATCTCTAACCAACCAAGCCCTACGCCCCGAAGGGGCGCAGGGGCTTGGTTGTTGGGTTGAGATGCGCACACCCACATACCTTAGACGCAAATCACTCGAAAGTGACTCTGGATGCATAAAAAATGTATGCATACCAGAGTTTATTTATGCGGTAGCCCCAGTCAACAAAACTATGTTCAACATCTTCTTTTGTTAGAAATGGCACTTTTTGGTCCATTTCCACCTAAATACAGACCTAAATCCTTTTAAAATGGTCAAAATGGGTGATTTTGGTGGTCCCAAAACTCAGTTTTTTATTGACTAGAACTCAAAAATAATGCTTTTTTGAACTCCTGAGGCCATTTTAGGTCGATATAGGGTGTTTGGAAACACTTTGAAAAAGTTGATTTGGGGGGGGGGGGGTATATCCAAGTAGCGCCGAAAAACGCAACTGGTGCTGTGCCCAATGGTGCGGAGGACTTTTCGAATCGGAGGATATTCAAATGAGACAGACTGAAATGAGTGTGCCGAACTACTAAAAACCCTAAAATCAGAAAAAGGTGCATGGCGGCAAGTGTTTTAACCAGTTGGTTGGTTGAGACACTGCTAGATGTCGATCGATAGATATTGTAGTGACAAACCTCAGGTATGAGTTTATCACGTAGCTTATTCTGTACAGTCTGAAATGAAAAATTATGCATGTGTTAGGTATTGACAACAGCCCATAGAACAGTCATCAACTACGTACTCCATTCGATGAGCGGTGCATTTGATCTGTTTCTTGTCCCTCTGCTTGGCAATGTTGTTCTCCATATGCTCCACTTGGTCGATCAGGCATTCGACTAGAGGATACTTGTGAGGCAGAAGCTTTGGCGCAGCACTTTCATTTATGAATGCTTGAGTCAGTTCACTGAGGACCTGTAATATGACAGAGCTCGTGTGTGTTTTGGCATAGCACGCAGACTAAAAAACAATTTACCTGTGTGGAGTCATATCTTCATCATTTTCTTCTTCAAGTGCCACGCCACTTAGTTGATATGTCACTTCATTGGAATAATTGGAAGCCATACTGAATCTTTTTCTAAATGCAACCCAAGTAATCATAATAAAATTGAATATTCTTAGCAAAAGTTTGACGAGATAGTAAATCCCTACAAAAGAAAACAACTAAGGCCACTTCAAAACAACAGTTTATTTTCGTTGTCAACTGCCACAAATAAATGAAAAGATAACAGAATTGATGGAATAAATAGATGAAAAAAGCCGATGTCTTTTTAGTTTGATGCATTAAAAGAATTCCTTCTTAATCCAAACCAAGTTTACGACTTAAAGATTTTTTTGGTGATGCTGAGCTCTATTTAAAAACGGGTGGTGCGCATTAAAGCGACGGTTCATCTTTCCACAGTCAAAGTCCACAGCCTCGGTTGTCCGCCACCCCGTTAAACACCACCCTCGATTAACCTTCATTTATGTAAATGACCGCGGTTAGAAGACGCGCGGTTTATGATAACCGGCACCAATTTTTAACTTGATCTAATAGACGAATTAATTTAAAATCGAACAATCCAGAACCCCAGTTAACCGCCATCCTCGGTTATCCGCCACTTAAGGAAGCCTGGTCCAGGTGTGGCACACAATCGACAGCTAATTGTAACACGCATCAGCATGCCCTTTGAAAAACAATGAAATATGTATATATCCTCCAGCATATATCCCCAGCATATGTCCCCCAGCATATATCTCTTACTTTGTAGTCTGAGGAACACTTTTAATCCCGTCCTAACATGCGCTGGCCTACCTGTTCCTAAGCCTAAAAAGGATGGTTTCCATTTAAAATGTTTCTTTAGCTTATTTATATTTACCGATTGTCTCTATTTTTTTTAAGTTTATGTTGCAGTATTTTTGTATTCATTCGCATTGTAGAAGAATAGAAGACAGCAAATATACATAGCTGACAGAGAGATTATTGGCTACCAGACAATTTCCAATATTTTTGGAAAATGTCGCGCGAAATTTTCCAAAAATATTGGAAAGTATCTGGTAGCCAGATTATTATGTTGTTATCTAAATTTTTTGCTGAATTTGTGAACTAAAATATTTTTATGTCCAATAATTAAGGGTCAGTGGTCTTTCTTGAAAATTATTTTTTTGCCAAAATTTTTAGGAAAAGCAAGTTTAACAGATGAATTACTTTGTTTCAAAAAATCGATAAAGTTTCACTTCACAGATAGATGCCACAAAACAGACAATTCACAACATTTATATTCAGTCACATATTGCCCATTCGTAAAGTTAGTCAAATAATTATGCTCAACTTCTTGCTCATCATTCTTTGTTTGCATCTAGAACAATTCGTTTAAACTTCTTAAACCTTAAAATAATACAATTACCTTGATGCATAGGTGGAGTGGTTGCATCTGCATTATCCAATTGCCCTGAGGAAGTTGGTGGTGCCTGTTGCATTGGCTGTTGCATTTGGCCCTGCATTTGCATGGGTGGTTGCCCTGTTGGTTGGATATCCATACTAAATTTCAAGTGTTGTTGACCCAGCTTTAATAGCAACAAACCTGGGGTTGTGCAGCATATCCTTGAGGTGGACCGTAAGGTCCAGGAGGGTACTGACCACCTGGTGGAGGAGGTCCATAACCTGAGCTGGTGCTGGCCTATGATGTGGCGGAGCCGCTTGTCCTGCATATCCTTGATATTCATACTAAATAAAAAATAAATAAATTGTTTTATATGCTTAATCCCGCAACCTGTTGCTGGTAAGGCCCTGCTCGTTGAGGTGGTCCTGGTGCATATTGATATTGAGGTGGTCGACTTGTTGGTGGTCCTCCAGCAGGTGGTGGCTGACCATAATATTGCTGGGGTGGGCTGGACCTTGTTGGTAGTTAGCTGCATGGGCCTGAGGTGGGGCATACCCTTGTGGAGGATAGGACTGGGGATGGGGAGGTGGGTAACCTGAAATTGCTATTGAATTCACTTCAAGTAGCTTCAAGTACCAACCTTGTCCATAATACCCCTGTGGAGGTCCATAGCCCTGTTTGTGAAGCATTGCTGACTGGAAGAGGAGGCATTCCTGGCTGCTGTTGCTGTGGGGCTCCGATGCCGCCATGTTGACCGGGATGTGGTTGATGGTGCGCTTGTGGAGGTGCTGTCACTTGTGCTGCAGGCATTTGCTGGTGTGTGGTGGGGCAGGGGAAGCAACTGGAATTTGTGGAGGCAGCGAAGAAACGGCCATGGCTGGAGGAGCAACTGCCTGCACAGTTACAGTGGTTGGAGGCTGGCTTCCTGCTGATGCATTAGAAATGGGTGTCACTGCAACTGCTTCTAAAATAAATATTTGCAATACAGTCCACTCTCGATAAACTGGCACCCCTATAAATCGGCATCCTTGAGGCTGATCTCCAAGGGAGGCTAGGGTAAACTTGCCAAATACGAAAATTGTTGAAACGAGATTCGCCAAAACGCATTTTACCGAATAAACATTTGCAAATAAAAATTGCTAAACGTGGATTTCACTTGAAAAGTTTTGTCAACTCTAAATTGCTACCCTATTTTTTAAGGCAAAATCTACTCTTGGAAAATTTCAATTTGGCAAATTTCGTTTTGGCGAAATGTGATTTGGCAATTTTTGTTTCGGCGATATTGGTTTTGGCGAATTTCGTTTCGGCAAAACCTACGTTTGGCAAATGGACCAAATTGAATTGTCGCCCCTAAAATCTGAATTCTTGCCCATTTTTTCGGCAATTTATTACCGAAAAAAAGAAAAAGGGGCGAGAATTCAGATTTTAGGGCAACATTTTATTTAAATTCTAGGCAAATTTCGTTTTTGCCAAGTTTCCCTTAGCTCTAAGGGAGACTGTACAGTCAAATCACAATAACTGGACACCCTTCAAGTTTGATCTCAAGCTGAATTCGATTTTTTTTACAGTCAACCTCGATATGAGCCTACCACAAAAGTTCGTCCGGCGATTTTCTTTACCTAGATTTTCACAGACTCTAGGCGGGCTTGATTCGTAAGTCTAATTTTGGGTGCGCTTATATGGATGTCCACGGGTCTTTATAACAAAGTCGTGAAATCTTGTAAAAACAATTGGAAAAATCGAAATCCTGGCGATATTTTGGACTGGCTATAATGGATCAAGTTTGCCTAAAGTCTGTAAGAATTACCTTCAGGTGCAAGTTGACCCGCTGGTTGGGCGCCTGGGGCTGGAGTTACACTTGCAACCGGCTGTACCTGAATCTGTGCTTGGGTTGTGGAGGCCCGCTAACTTCGAAGCCAGGAGGCAGATTGGCTGGTATTTGGCCGTTGGAAACCAGGCGTGACTAAAATCACCAAAAAAAAATTCAAAATCTGTTGCAATATTTTGGCCGTTTTCTCAAATACCTGAGCGTCATGTTTGGCGCGCTGCTCCAAGTAGCGCAGCTGGTCCAGGTGAAAGGACTGTCGTTCCAAAATAAGTTGCTGGCGTTGGTATTCTAGCTGAAAATTCATTAGTTTCAAAAAAAGAATCGTGAACTATTGAACAATGGACACCCATGCCGCCACCCCTGATGTTTTTATAGTTAGTGCTTGAGCGTGGAGCAGGAAAGCGCTAGAACTGACTCAAATATTTAATTAGGAACTCAAAAAAAAATAAAAAAGTTACATGTCAACTTTCCGCCACCCATTTTCCGCGGACAATTTCCGCCGCCATAATACCATTTCTTTTTTCACACCAGACTTTCGTCTATTGGAGCAGCCAACCAAAGTCCATAACTACTACATACAGCTTAATACTCGCCATGATTGTACTCAAATAAGCCTCAAACGGTCCTGATCCTACCACAATGGTCTTGATCTTCCCTTTTTTAAGGTGTACCTTTTAATAAACACAAAACGCATAATATTTTTGCTGCATTTCAGCAAACTTGCTGTTTTTGCGAACCATGGAATTAACGCAGAAATTACCTTCCAACCAAATACTTTTAGCTGAACCCAAAAATTTGTATTCTGAAGGGGGATACCCATTTAGGGCAGGTACCAGCTGGTTACCTTACCCACCCTTAGGCTTAAAATACTTATAAGAACTAATTTATGACTGTTATCTAAAGGACCATGCTTGTTGATGCAAATGAGAATCTGACAAATTCAAATGCGCGCGGATCCTTCTCTTTCGTCCCTCACTGTACTCTTTTGAGTCGCTCGAAATAACTCCAAAGAGTAGAGTGCGAGACGAAAGAGAAGTGTCCCGCGCAAATTTGAATTTGCCAAATTTTCATTTGCATCAAGGTCCTTTAAGAAGAAATATAGTATGCGATCAGCAGGATTCGAACCTATAACCTAAAAAATTCGAAGAATCAATTTCGGAGGATGAATTTCCTGGAGGATGAATTTATCGCCGCCCCAAATTTTTCAATAATTAAGACGAATGCATAGACGAAAGTCTGATGTGAAAATAGAAATTTAGTTATGGCGGCGAAAAATTGGTTGGCGGAAAATTTGTAGACGGAAAATTATCCGCAGAAATGCTTTATGCCAGGATAAGGTCAAATATGTGTTCTGCACATCCGAAAATACTACTGGGTAACCAATGCGAAAAATCGGTAGCTATTGTTCAGTATTGCCAAAAATTGCATACAGCTTCTCGCTCTCTGTCCATGATAGCCTCTAACTCCTCAAAGTGCTTCAATTTGAGTTCTAGCTTCTTCATTTGAGTCTCCACCAAATTCGCCACCAATGTTTTCATACGTCGCTCCTCCAGATTGGCCAAATGTTTGGCTTTGACAGCGGCAGCCGCCTAAAACTGCAATTTATAAAGGAAAAAATTGGGTTGAACAAATGCGTTTTTTTACCAAAGCAGTGGCTGCAGCTGTTTGAACAGTCTCCGAGATGGCCTGACGACATTCAACTGCCACTGTGTTTGCTTCTCCCTCTTCATTTGATCCGCTTTGTTTGCCAGCAGTTCCAGTGGGTTTCGGAGATGTGGATTGGTTTGTGTCCATTTTTTGTGGTTCTCCAGTTTTAGATTCGCCTTTGAACTCGTCTTCAGTGGACTGAAAAAAAACGTAATTTACTTATAAAAAAGGAAGCGAAGACCCGGTGCATCCAGTAAACGAAAACCTTAGGCAGTCGGGGTTTCTTTTCATGAAGACTTGACTGTTCGGAGACTCCAATAAGACTCCAATCGGTCATTTGACCGATAAACTGTAATTTTTAATCAATTTTGACCAAATTTCGAAAAAATTGCAAAGTTAACGCCAAAATTATAAATCGGCTAATTTCTCTCGTCAAGATGCCAATTAACCATAAGAAAATAAAAAAAATTTGACCTGCGATTTTAGTTTATAAAGCGGTATTTCTATTGTATTTTTTAATGGACTCTCGATTTAACGTACCATAGCCGTCGCCGACAACGAGAATTTCGAATGTTTGAATTCGCGCGGGACAGTTCTCTTTCGTCTCTTATTGTACTCTTTTGGGTCATTCAAAGCAGGTCGAAAGAGAGTACAGTGCAAGACGAAAGAGAACTGCCGCGCGCAAATTCAAACATTTGAAATTCTCGTTGCCGGCGACGGCTATGGTCCTTTAACGTTTTCGTAAAAGTTCGTTTCCACTTAGGGTCTGACATCTTTTTATCTGCTTTAATTGTCCACATTTTGAAGGCTTTTGCCACTTGACTTCAAGGATTCCGATTATGCCAGTCCTTTTGTGAATGACAGTAATTTTGCCAAAAAAACCTCGCTTCTCTATTTAACAACACTTTTTTTCTAGGGTTGTCAAAACAAGCTCTCGATTTCGAATTTTCTGGTCGAAATTTAAAAAATTCGAAATTAGAATATTTGCTATATTTGGACTAGAGTACCTGAAGACTACTGTTGAAAGCATTTAAAATCTGATATAAAAAAGTGTTGGACCTTGGACGGAAATGAAATTGAGGGGGTGACGTTAAATTGTTGGTTGACACTCGTATGATTTTCACAAAAAAATCGATTACCTCTACAACAATTCCCGATTTCGCGAGTCCAACACTGGCATCAATTGCACCCTCATTGGCTTTTGAATGTGCTTCTATATTCTTGGTGTGAGCATCGACCAGCAACGGTGGGATCTCATCCTTCATCTTGCCAAACTCTTCTGAAAAACGAGAAAAATATATTTGAAACTATTGAGCAAAATTGAATTACCTAGAGCTGCTTTAGCAGCAGCGGAAGCAATCCGTGGATCCACAACACTAGCTAGAAAAGCAATGGTGCTCATGACAGGATTGCCAGATTGACTGAAAGGGATTGGCTGGTATGCTAATGGACCAAGAACACCGCCTCCGCTCCATCAGTCTCTTCCAAATAAGGATCTTGGATGGGTAACTGTATGAAGAAAAGAATACACTCGTCTTGAGTGCGAGTGCCCACATGGTCAGCCACTTGGTTCCAGTCGTCCTTGTACATTTCCAGAGCTTCTAGTAAAAGAAGAGTCTCTTGTTGGGTCCAATCTCTACCTGGGGCTGCTCCTTTTGCCTGGAAATATTAATTATTTTTATTTCAAAACTTAATATATAATTTGCTAAAAATAAAAAGGGTTTCTAGAAAATGACTAGAATATACTGATTCTCCTCACTTTGAGGTCATTTTTTGACGCTACTATGATATAACCCACCCCCCTCCTCCAAAACAAAGCTTTGGTACCCTTCAAACTGGAGATGGTGGATTTTGGCCTGAATTTTTGGTGTATGTTTGGATTTAAGTCTAATTTTCAGCCAGTTTTCGTGAACTTATGCCGGTTATCTTTTCAGAACCCTGAAATTCAACATATTTCAACATATAAATTGTAAAATTGAAGTGGCTTTAAAAAACATCTTTAAAGTCCCTTCAAACTGGAGATGGTGGATTTTGGCCTGGATTCTTGGTGGATGTTAGTGTTCAAGCCCGATTTTCGGACATTTTTTTACAAATTTTTGTCAGATATCTTTTCGAAACCCTAAAATTAAACTTCTAAGCTCTTTATTAAGCACAAACACGTAAATTAAAGTTGCTAATAAATTTTTTTTATTGCATGCCGAATTGCGAGTGAATGTGTTTGTAAAATTATAAGGTTCACGGTGTCTCAAAAGTTCCAGCTATTCTTCGAAATTTCTCACAAATATTCTGCAAATCAATTTTTTATAACTTTTTTTACTTTTCTGGAATGTTTTCACAAGAAAATCAATATATAATTTGGACTGTCTCTGTGAGTAACGCATTTGTGTTCAAGTCCAATTTTCTGCTAATTTTTCGAGGACTTATGTTAGATATTTCACCGGAACCCTCAAGTTCAACATCTTGGCTTTTTTTTAAACACAAACACGTATAATTAAAGTTGCTTCCAATTTTTTTTTGTTTGCCCCTCAAATTGGAGATGGTAAATTTTAGGCTATATTTAGGGTAGATTTTGCGTTCATCCTCAATTTTCTGCCAAGGAGGAGAGTAGCCAGCAGACAAGAAAGTGTTGGCAGCCAGTAGGAGAGTAATCAGAGTAGGAGGGTAGCCAGGTGGTATCCAGGAAGGAGTAACCAGAGTAGGAGGGTAGCCAGGCGGTATCCAGGAAGGAGTAGCCAGGAGGAAAGTACCCAGGAGAAGGGTACCCAGGAGGAGCGTATCCAGGACAAGGGTACCCGGAGAGTTTCCTTTAACCCTGTACAGGAAACAATTCCCTATTAAACCATGTTTTGCAATGACAGTTAATTAAGGTCAAGGCCAAAAAATAATTTTGTTGGAATTGACTTAACTGATCCTGTGTTTACCCACGGAATGACTTATGCTGCTATATCATAGTAGCTGTTTGGGGGGGGGGGTGTATATCATAGTAGCGCCCATTGTTTGTTATCATTTCTCAGTCTTGATCAGGACGTTGTAAAATTTCGAAGAAGCTGGAAAGTAAATAATTTTCGCGTGGAAATTGGAAGGGAAGCCGGAGGATAAAAGTTTTTTTTAGAAGATGAAAACTTGAAGAGAAGTTGGAAATTAAAAAAGGCAATCAGCAAAGAATTTTCTACAATAGAAAACTAGTCTTATATTTGCGCATCTTTTAACCCCAATTTTTAGGAAATATGAAAGAATAAATTATAGAGCCAGGGCTATGCAAACATCCAGAGGGTAAGCCATGGTTTACGGCCTCCACTTCAGGCCCGTAGTCGGAGCTGAAGCTTGGAAAAAAGGTTGAAAAAATTCACGGGGAAGTCGGAAGTTTTCAAACCGGTCCAGAGGAGGGTCTTACTGAGTGAGTCAACTATAACTATATTACTTTCATAGCTGCTAACTGTTTGCTGTACTGGTCAGTTTTAAGTCCGGCTTCACTAATGGACTTAGGGGCAGAGCTTGTGCCGGGCTTTTCAGGTTCGGGAGCATCAGTCTCCATTTCGTTGGCAGCAGTTTCCTGCTCTGTTTTGGGTGGTCCATTTCCATCCGCTTCCTTTGTCTCATCCTTGTCTTCATCTTTATTGGTTGCAATAGCCTGCTCCTTATCCTTTACCTCTGTCTTGATGTTCGGTTTCTTTTCGGCAGTCTAAGATTAATTTTAGGCAATCTGTACAACCAATAGTTTTAAATAGTCAAAAAGTAATTTACCATAAAGCTAGGTGGAAAAGGATTGGTTGGTTGCAAACCGAAAGGAGTATCAGCGAGGACCATAAAGTGAGAGGTAGCTAAAATGGATACCGTATAACCTCTATTAATTAGGCACCCCCCTCGTTCAAAATCGTGTTTGTGGATTGTGTTTTTCACCCATTTTTCGGAAAGTTCTCTGAGGCAAGTTACCACTCATTTTGTAGCTAGTGAGATGAGCTATAAAATGGTTGGTAACTTGCCTGAGAGAAGTGACAAAAAGTGGGTCAAAAACACAATGCCACGAACACGTTTTTTGAATTAGGGGTGCCTAATTAATAGAGGTTATACGGTAGTTTTAAAGTTGTTATCGATCACGTAAACATAAATTTTACCTGGAGGTGCGATTGGTGCTGGTCGACTCTCGGAATCCACTTGGTAGTTGATCAAACCCATTGTTCAAGGAATGAATGGACTCTAAGAAATTGAAAATAAAACCAATTACTCAAAGAGTGAAGAGTAAAGTAAAATTTTTGTTTCGTGAGAATATAAAAAACATACAGACTTCACTTTATTAAAGGGGCATGCCCACGTGGGCACGCCCTTCAAATGCGGTGAAAACATTCGTATTGAAAATTGAGGCGCTACTATAGAATACCCTTTAGAAGGAAAAATTTTTGGGGGGGGGGGGGAGGTGGTATTCTATAGTAGGGTCAAAATTGAATATAAATATTCGACTCTCGAAATTAGCGCGCTCTTGAAGCAACGCATAGTGACCATGTCTTCTAGCCGTCCCAGTCCTTCGTCGTCCACGGCGAAGTTGGAAGTTTAAAAAATTATATATCAGAAGGCGGGCGGGACGCTATCTAATTTTTTTTTAAATGTGGTCACAATGCCTAAGTCCAGTTTCTAGACAGACCACCAGTTTATTAGTCAACTGTTTCATGAATAATATATATTGATATACCTCAGGATAGAACAGACATCACCTAAAACAAGGCATTGTAAAAGTGATTTAATCCACTGATTTACAACAAACGATACCACTTAAATTTCTTCGACAAGCAGTTGCAGAGAGGTACTCAAATGGATTAAGTCGATATGTATCAATCATAAAATTTCGGTAAGCCAAATAACTAAAATTATAACGTTTTCATATCCTATTTTCAGAACCAATAAAAAAGCACATACACTTCTGCTGTTTTGCTCCTGTTCCGACCATTAAAGAACTCGGGAATGCCTCTCTTCTCAAGTTGATGGACAGCGTTGTAATCAAACCATGAAGCGTAGGAAGGAATTACGATGTAATGAGTTTGCTCCACCACATTCCCTCCCCGTCATTGGGTTTGGAGATGGACAGAGCACTGGCGCCCCCGCTTCCATTAGTGCCTGCAGTGGTAGTCCCAGTTAGAGCGGCCTCCTCATCCAATCCACTAGTTTCTGGGTTTTGGGAGCAGTGTATTCTGCGTCTTTTTCCTTCCCTAAACGAAGTTGATTAAAAAAGTCATTCAGGTGAGTAGACTTACTTTTTCGACCAACTTTTTTCGGATTTGTCTTATCAATCATTTTGAAATTTTGAAAATTCGGGCTTAGAAAAACGGTTTTTTAGTATTTAAAAAAATCATAACTTATCATTTTAGATATGATAAAAACGTCCCAAAAAATTAAAGATTTTTCATGCATTTAGAGTCTGTTTAATTTTCAGTTTATCCGTACTGGTTATTTATATTCGAAAAAATTACGTGTAAATCACAAAGCGTGGCGTCACAGTGTGTCAAAATTCAAAAGTCGTAAACTCGCTGCGGCATTCTGTTTTGTACGGTATTTGAACTCTTTCCTTATTCTTCCGTAAAAAATTGTCGCTTTTTTTAATTTTTGCTTTTTTTGCAATACAGTCAAACCTCGTTATAAGATACACCCAGGGACCGACCCCAGCTGTATCTTATAACGAGGTGTATCTTATATAGGGGGGTAATTTGACGGAGTTATTTAACTTGGGACCGGACACAGGTGTATCTTATAACGAGGTGTATCTTGTATTGGGTGTATCTTATAACGAGGTTCTACTGTAGTTCAATTTAGACCACATTTAAAAAAATTTTCGAAACTGACCCCAAATTTGGTCATTTTGACCCCTAAGGGGGTACCACGTGCTCACAAAACCCGAAATTTGTGAAGACAAAATTTTGTTTTAAATTTTCCCAAATGCATTCGAATAGGCTTTGAAAGCAAAAAAAACACAAATTGACGATTGACGATTTTCTGAGTAACTAACTAAAATCCATTTGGATTCAACCCAACCTGAATACTCCACCTGAACATCCTCCAAGGATCTAGCCCAGTCCAGTCAGGCGCACCGACCGAGGTTAAGATTGAAATAGACGTGCCGACTCCTGAGGATTATTTTGGTGCAAAGTGAGCGTTGACAGAAGCATTCATGGCATCCAGCCATCACTTGTTAGGGTACATGGCCAAAATTAACCAAAATGAAAGTTTTTATAAAACCACTAGGTTAATTTAAAATTAGAGATGATGACGATCGATTAATCGCACCTGCGATAATCGCAATCGCACCAAATTTGGCAAAAAATAATCGCATCGCATAATCGCATGCATGCTTTTGAAATAATCGCAAATCGCAATCGCAATTTGAGAAATTGCACGATTAATCGCAAATTTGCCATACTGAAAAATTTTACCAGCAAAATTACTTTTAGTAATGGATGGAACTTTTTTTTACCGCAAAAAACTTGGAAATTACTGCAAATATTTTTCTCACCGTAATGTGATCTTCCGGCAAAATACTTTTCTCACCGCAAAATACTTTTTTCTTACGCAAAAATACTCTTTTCTCATCGCAAATTTTTTTAGTCAGAAAATAACTTATCTCGCTCAAAATCTCACCCAGAGTGGTCAGAAGCACTTGAAAGATGGTTTTTAGGATTCACTAAAAAGGAGTCAGTTTTTCGCGAAAACTCGATTTCACGCATCAGTATCCCACTTAATCGGCTTAATCGCTGAGAATCTAACTCTAAGCCATTCTCAACCACCTTAAGCATCCTAAACTGTTCTAAACCAGTATGTAAGTATTCTGAAAAGTCTGAAGGGTGGTTCAGAGCGGTTAAGCGTGAGATTCTTAGCTATCGAGATGACCAAAGTGTGATTCTGATGCGCGCAATAGAATTTTCGCAATAAGTTCACCCCCAAAAAACCAGCTTTTAGGTGCTTTTGACCACTCTCGGGTGGGATTCTGAGCGATCCAAGTGATTTTGACTAAAAATTCAAATTCCCGCGAAATTTTGACTAAAAATCCTTGATTTCTCAACAATAATCTGAAGATGCTTAACTACAGGTACTTATTGTTGATAGTTGTCGCAAATGTCCACGTTTACTTTAAATAAAGCTTTTGTTTGTGCATAGTGTTAAAAGTTTTGGTTTCTAGGAGCTAAAAGCAAAAGTAATCGCATAATCGCGCGATTAATCGCACCTGAATTTTTTGCGATAATCGTTGCGATTAATCGCATTTAATTTTTTCAAATAATCGCAATCGCAATCGCATCGGGTTTAAGACCAAAATAATCGCAATCGCATAATCGCAAAAGGCCAAATCATCATCTCTATTTAAAATCGACGGCGAAACTTAAAACTAAATACACCAAAAGAAAGTTTGAGAAAATCTGCTGCATTTGTACTGGCCAGAATTTTTTCCTAAGGGATTGATTTAAAGATAAAACGATTTGAAGTTGACAGGTGGACTCTGCCAAACGCTAATTCGAACTTCTTTTTGACCAAACTTTTCGTATTTCCAATGAAGTTGCGTGAATTTTTTTTCAAATTGATAGCGCAAAATCTAAGCTGTTCAATGGTATGAAAATTTCTGTTAAACGACTAAGAATAATCAAAGTCATAAAGAAGAATTAATTGGTTAAACGAAAAATAGTCAAAATCTGTAAAAACGGTTAAGAAATCAAATGATAAACACTTTTTGTATCGACATGAAAACCACGAGTTGGCATGATTTTGAATTTGACACACTGTGGCGTACTTATTATAAAAAAAACAATAAATTTTACAACTTAATCACCTTTGGGCACGTTCAATGGAGTCATTCGGCTGTTGGTGCTGCTGGGTGGAGAGTCTGGGCTGTTACGCCTATCCATGGCATGATCCATCCCATCGCCACTCACATCGTCTTTGTCTCTGGGACGCTTGGCTCCGCTGCAAAAACTTCATGAATTATTAGTTTCTCAGCACTATGATTACCCTCTTCTCATAGCTCGTAATGCCCGTAGTTACAGATAGTAATCGATAATCTGAAAAATTTAGCTGATAAAGGGTAGTCCTCACGGCGCACACAGTACCAAAGTTTTGTAAACAAGGTTAACTTTATTCTACCGGCTAACTGTCAAATGATTGCTTTTTTTAAATCAGCTTTAAAAATGGTGGCTAAGAAAAATCCGACGCTACGCTTTTAAACATACGGACAGAAAAAGTGCGTCAGCATGACAGAGTCATTTCATATGGACCACTATTTCAAAAATACATAATTTAAAAAAAATATTCCCCGCCTTCAGAGATCATACAGATTTCGCCATGGTGAGGCCACAATAGACGTAAGAAGTTGGAAGTTCTATTATAACTTTTTCGTGTCTGCCTTCTGGAAAATTTTATCTTTCAAGTAGAAATACCTGAAAATAGACAAATCACTTAACAGAACAAAAAATGTTGTACACTGGTAGAGCTATGGACCTCCAACTTCCCTCCTGGGCTCTTCACTATCGTAAATTTAAAAACCTGCCCTGAACATAATAATTCTGCAACTTCACACCTTAAGAAGTCTCATTTTTAAAATTCTGTAATTTTCAGAAAACGTAAAAAGCCAAAATTATTACTCTTTATCTGCAACGATTTATACATAGAGGACATGATTATTAGATACAATTATTAGTTTTTTTCCATCTTCATCTTAGCAATTGCTGGAGAAATCGTAGTTAGGCAAGACAATCTTCATTTTGGTGTAGATACTGACCGCTCCCTGCTGTTGAGTCAATGCTTCGCGTGTTGATTTGAAAATACTGCGGCACAGTTCCTTCTTTTTCTATAAAGGCCTTATTGTTCATCATGCATATTACAGAGCAAAAATAAGTAGACTCACGCAGACGTCCTCCGGAAGTTGCAAGCTCGGGTTCACTATCACATTTTCGACAATCACCTAAAAATATTTATAAAATTCCAAAGAGAGTTACTTTTACTGCATCACGCTGCCTTATGAATTCTTCCAACACATTTTGAAGCATCTTTGAACCACCCTTCGTGTTCTCCAATCACAACAGTCACTTCACAGCTTTCGTTTGCTTCAAGAAATCCATGACCGGTGTGAACCTGAAAGATGAAATGGTCAAGAGCATAGTTGCTGCTTTAACAACGAAAGGAAATAATACATCATCAAGTTTTATCCTGAATATGTAAACAGTAAAAACTTAATGTGCAATCCGAAAAGGTAACCTTAGTTTTGAAACGGAAACATATACGAGCTGAGTCACGATTTTGCACGGTGAAGGTTGAGAACTGAGCACGCTTGTAGGCATCCTTCTCGGAGAAGATTAACCATCTAATCATGAGAATTATTAATGATGAAAGTCAATAAAAGGTGGAAATTAAACTCTTCTACCTCGGCTTGACGCGCAGTTCAAAATCCGGCAGAGTACCGACCAGCATCTGCGACTCGATAATATTGCTCACCAAAGAAGAAGTAGCCGAAGTGCTCATTGATGACCAATTTTCAGCGATTCTAATGACTGAAATACATTTTTAAGATAGAATAGAACTTTGAAGAAGTACAGGATAATTCCTGGTTTTTAAAAGGGATTTTGTTAGGCCGTATGTGAAAACTTCCGGCAAATGTGTGAAATTTCCCGGCAAATTCAATAAATTTTTCCTGAAATTTGTAAAGCTTTCTCTTAGTAGTTTTTCTATAATTTTTTTTCAACCAGCACCTAGCCCAGGATCTCAGCTTTCTGACAAGCTATCAACAGACCACACCTGTTTTGAAAAAGTTGGAAGAAAAGTATAAATGGAGCAAATTTTTGAAAAATTTGATCTATTGAAAGACACAGGGTTTCAGAAGTTCTGGGCCCTGTTCTTCAGCCAAACCGGTTTTTGAAAACCGAAAATTTGCGTTCTTCAGCTCAAAACCGGTTTTACGAAAACCGGTTTTCGCCAAAACCGGTTTTTGGATAGATGTTACTTTTCTTTTGTGTGTGCTCCTTTAATTGTTTGCTGCTTGTTGAAAACTAAAACTTACCCACCGTATTACCTCTAATAAACGCTCCTACTCTAATAAACGCCCCCCTAAATTTTGACTAAGATTTGAGAGTTAAGACAATTTTCGATTGACAACTTCAAAATTTTGAGAAGTTTGAAAAATAAACGCCCCGGGCGCCTATTAGAGGAAATACGGTATATGGCGGTACTCAGGTGTCGGTACCTAAAACCCAAAAAAACGATTATTTTGGACTTTTGGCCATTCCGGAGTGGGTCCTGAGCCATCTGGTCTTTGCCCACCCCGTCATTAAACACACACTGTGACTGCGACTTTTTTGCCGCGTCATTAGACACACACTGTGACCGTGACTGTGACTTTTGCCGCGTCATTGGACACGTAGTGTAAAACAACCCTAGTTTTGCCCTCCCCCTCCTCCTAATAGCTACTCGGTTTTACAACCCCCACTCATTCTTTCTCGGTATAATTCAAAGATGACCGTGCTTTGGCCAGAGTGCATTACAGTCAAACCTCGATTTAGTGGCACCCCCAAAAGTTCGTTCCCGCCTAGGGTCCGACACTTTTTTTAACCCAATTTTCAAAATATTTTATCGATTCTGTTATGACAGTCTGGTCGCAAATATCGTGAGGATTCCGATTTTGCCGATCGTTTTTTGAAAAGTAAACGAATTTTGGGTTAAAAAAGTGAAACCTCGATATAGTGGCACCTTTTTTTTTGAAAACAGGCGTAACCCTAGGCGGGAACGAACTTTTGGGGGTGCCACTAAATCGAGGTTTGACTGTATAAGGGTTATGGTTATATATTCCGCCGCATATGTCCCGCCAACATATATTCCGCCAACATATATTCCGCCATAATACATTTCGCCACATAAATTTTGCAGCAGTTTGAATTCGCGTAACCCAAAAAAACTTTTTTTTGGGAAATTTTGCCGTTTTCGCCACCCATGATTTGCAACAGTGTTTCAAAATTCATGGCGTAGAGCAGTGTTTTCATAATTGACACTGACATTGACACTGACACTAATGCTTGTCCCACAATGGACGCGGTTGCGGCAGCGGTAGCGGCAGCGGTAACGCGCGCGGAAACGCGTCAGAAAAACGCGTCCATTGTGGGTGCTCTGCCGCGCGGTAGCGAAGCCGCGGCAAACGCGCGCGTTTTTAGAAAAAACGCGCGGCAGGCGAGAGTGTTTTTGCTTATTCTTTTTTTATCATGTGAAGCCATGCCTTTTCTTGGCTTTTCCTTCAAATTTTCGTGTACACGGACACATTTACACTTAGTTAATATATGTTTTTTTAGTTTCTAATCCATAGATCAAGATGCCAGTCAATATTGTCGACAGCGTAAAAGAAATCAAAGAGGAAGGTTCTGTCAAGAAAAAGAAGAATGCTAACGATTTGCTCATCTCTCTCGTACAGGCACATCCGAGTCTCTACAACAAGGCTGACAAAGAATATCTCAAGGATCGAAAGGATGTCTGTGTATAGACGGCAGCTAAATCTGAGGGAGCATTCGAAGGTTGGCAAATATAAACCAACTTGTCAATCAGATAGAGAATTTTTTAGATGGAGAAAAAGCAAAGATCCGTATGAAAAGTCTCCGAGATCGCTATGTCAAAGAAAAGAAAGCAAAGCCTAGTGGAGCTGGTGCTTATGAATGGAAGTCTTCATGGCCGCATTTCGGTTCAATGAGTTTTATGGATCCTTTCATGGAGGACCGCAAAGCGTGAGTTTTCACACAAACTATTGTTGAGCTTAGTGTGTATTACTTGATTTTTAGGAGAGAAAGCACTCTCCGCAACACTGACTGTGTGTCTAAGGAAACCAATGAAAGTGAGTATGGTAAGTCTAATGTAGGATGACATCCTCTTTGTGTGATGACAAAATTGAATTTAGATGAATTTAACGAAGATGAAGTCATTACGTTGTCCGGCTTCGGGAAAAGAAAGCAGTCATCATCCAGTGACTGTCCAACAGCTGCAAAGATGCCAAGGAAGTCAGGCTCATTTGAAGAACAGCTTATGAAATTCTTGGGAGATGACAAGGAGTCGGCGGAAGTTGCCTTTGGTAGAAGCATAGGAAAGAGTCTTAAAGTTATCTCAAATCCAATTGACAAGTCTATGGCAAAGATGGAAATTCAGCGAGTCATTGCCAATGCAGAAATGGGAGTCTCCAGCCCTTCTAATTTTCAGATTCGCCGTACGTTTTATTTATTTTATCGGATGTTGTTGAGTTGTTTTTCTCTTGGTAATAAAGGTCTTGCTTCAATCAAAATATTGATGTCGGTGTGCGATAGAGTTTACTCTGTGTTATTTAGTTGATCTGACCAGCATGATTTCAATTATTTGGTATATTAAGATGAATGACAAGAAAAACTTGTTCTTGCGCTACTAATGCTACGGCGCCGACAAAATAAGAGAAAGTACTGGATAGACCCCCTATTGTTAAATCGTTCCGAGGACGGCGAGTATCACCGGTTGTTTCTTCGATTAAAGGCCTTCCCACTAAAATTTCACCAATATATGAGAATGGATCTAAGTGCTTTTAACAAGCTTCTAGAATTAGTGGGACCAAGGTGAAGTACAAATTTTTTTGCCTTATGTTGTCGTTGTTCAATGGTCTAATTCTTTAGCCTTCGGAAATTCTGAATTCGTACTCCCATTTTACCAGAACAAAGACTAGTAATTACAATACAGCACATGGCGTACGCGCGAAGCACTGTTCAGCTACATTTTTCTTCAAAGCCGCGGTTTGCCTACACAACTTTATCCTGGAAGAGCACACCAATTATGACCCAAGTCGTTTGGCGGATGATGGAGATGAAGACAACGGGATTTGGCGTTCGCTGCTCAACAATCAACTGCCGAATATCTCATGTCAAGTGCAAGCACCAAAAGCAGGAAAAGAGGCGATCCTAACACGCGAGACACTAGTGAATTATTTGAGTGGACGCGGTTCTGTGGATTGGCAGGAAAAAATGATTTGAAATGTTCTCTTCTTCACTTGTCTTTATGCCCCAGTTTTACTAATAAAGGTGTGCAAAAATTTAGTTTAGAATCATAGAGCTGAGCATATATACTATAAATTGCAATTGTAATTTATTAGGAAATGAAAATTTACATGAAAAACTCAAAAACGAAAAAGTGCGTCAGCATGACAGAGTCATTTCATATGGACCACTATTTCAAAAATACATAATTTAAAAAAAATATTCCCGCCTTCAGAGATCATACAGATTTCGCCATGGTGAGGCCACAATAGACGTAAGAAGTTGGAAGTTCTATTATAACTTTTTCGTGTCTGCCTTCTGGAAAATTTTATCTTTCAAGTAGAAATACCTGAAAATAGACAAATCACTTAACAGAACAAAAAATGTTGTACACTGGTAGAGCTATGGACCTCCAACTTCCCTCCTGGGCTCTTCACTATCGTAAATTTAAAAAACCTGCCCTGAACATAATAATTCTGCAACTTCACACCTTAAGAAGTCTCATTTTTAAAATTCTGTAATTTTCAGAAAACGTAAAAAGCCAAAATTATTACTCTTTATCTGCAACGATTTATACATAGAGGACATGATTATTAGATACAATTATTAGTTTTTTTCCATCTTCATCTTAGCAATTGCTGGAGAAATCGTAGTTAGGCAAGACAATCTTCATTTTGGTGTAGATACTGACCGCTCCCTGCTGTTGAGTCAATGCTTCGCGTGTTGATTTGAAAATACTGCGGCACAGTTCCTTCTTTTTCTATAAAGGCCTTATTGTTCATCATGCATATTACAGAGCAAAAATAAGTAGACTCACGCAGACGTCCTCCGGAAGTTGCAAGCTCGGGTTCACTATCACATTTTCGACAATCACTAAAAATATTTATAAAATTCCAAAGAGAGTTACTTTTACTGCATCACGCTGCCTTATGAATTCTTCCAACACATTTTGAAGCATCTTTGAACCACCCTTCGTGTTCTCCAATCACAACAGTCACTTCACAGCTTTCGTTTGCTTCAAGAAATCCATGACCGGGTGTGAACCTGAAAGATGAAATGGTCAAGAGCATAGTTGCTGCTTTAACAACGAAAGGAAATAATACATCATCAAGTTTTTATCCTGAATATGTAAACAGTAAAAACTTAATGTGCAATCCGAAAAGGTAACCTTAGTTTTGAAACGGAAACATATACGAGCTGAGTCACGATTTTGCACGGTGAAGGTTGAGAACTGAGCACGCTTGTAGGCATCCTTCTCGGAGAAGATTAACCATCTAATCATGAGAATTATTAATGATGAAAGTCAATAAAAGGTGGAAATTAAACTCTTCTACCTCGGCTTGACGCGCAGTTCAAAATCCGGCAGAGTACCGACCAGCATCTGCGACTCGATAATATTGCTCACCAAAGAAGAAGTAGCCGAAGTGCTCATTGATGACCAATTTTCAGCGATTCTAATGACTGAAATACATTTTTAAGATAGAATAGAACTTTGAAGAAGTACAGGATAATTCCTGGTTTTTAAAAGGGATTTTGTTAGGCCGTATGTGAAAACTTCCGGCAAATGTGTGAAATTTCCCGGCAAATTCAATAAATTTTTCCTGAAAATTTGTAAAGCTTTCTCTTAGTAGTTTTTCTATAATTTTTTTCAACCAGCACCTAGCCCAGGATCTCAGCTTTCTGACAAGCTATCAACAGACCACACCTGTTTTGAAAAAGTTGGAAGAAAAAGTATAAATGGAGCAAATTTTTGAAAAATTTGATCTATTGAAAGACACAGGGTTTCAGAAGTTCTGGGCCCTGTTCTTCAGCCAAACCGGTTTTTGAAAACCAAAATTTGCGTTCTTCAGCTCAAAACCGGTTTTACGAAAACCGGTTTTCGCCAAAACCGGTTTTTGGATAGATGTTACTTTTCTTTTGTGTGTGCTCCTTTAATTGTTTGCTGCTTGTTGAAAACTAAAACTTACCCACCGTATTACCTCTAATAAACGCTCCTACTCTAATAAACGCCCCCCTCTAAATTTTGACTAAGATTTGAGAGTTAAGACAATTTTCGATTGACAACTTCAAAATTTTGAGAAGTTTGAAAAATAAACGCCCCGGGGCGCCTATTAGAGGAAATACGGTATATGGCGGTACTCAGGTGTCGGTACCTAAAACCCCCAAAAAAACCGATTATTTTGGACTTTTGGCCATTCCGGAGTGGGTCCTGAGCCATCTGGTCTTTGCCCACCCCGTCATTAAACACACACTGTGACTGCGACTTTTTTGCCGCGTCATTAGACACACACTGTGACCGTGACTGTGACTTTTGCCGCGTCATTGGACACGTAGTGTAAAACAACCCTAGTTTTGCCCTCCCCTCCTCCTAATAGCTACTCGGTTTTACAACCCCCACTCATTCTTTCTCGGTATAATTCAAAGATGACCGTGCTTTGGCCAGAGTGCATTACAGTCAAACCTCGATTTAGTGGCACCCCAAAAGTTCGTTCCCGCCTAGGGTCCGACACTTTTTTTAACCCAATTTTCAAAATATTTATCGATTCTGTTATGACAGTCTGGTCGCAAATATCGTGAGGATTCCGATTTTGCCGATCGTTTTTTGAAAAGTAAACGAATTTTGGGTTAAAAAGTGAAACCTCGATATAGTGGCACCTTTTTTTTTGAAAACAGGCGTAACCCTAGGCGGGAACGAACTTTTGGGGTGCCACTAAATCGAGGTTTGACTGTATAAGGGTTATGGTTATATATTCCGCCGCATATGTCCCGCCAACATATATTCCGCCAACATATATTCCGCCATAATACATTTCGCCACATAAATTTTGCAGCAGTTTGAATTCGCGTAACCCAAAAAAACTTTTTTTTGGGAAATTTTGCCGTTTTCGCCACCCATGATTTGCAACAGTGTTTCAAAATTCATGGGCGTAGAGCAGTGTTTTCATAATTGACACTGACATTGACACTGACACTAATGCTTGTCCACAATGGACGCGGTTGCGGCAGCGGTAAGCGCGCGCGGAAACGCGTCAGAAAAACGCGTCCATTGTGGGTGCTCTGCCGCGCGGTAGCGAAGCCGCGGCAAACGCGCGCGTTTTTAGAAAAAACGCGCGGCAGGCGAGAGTGTTTTTGCTTATTCTTTTTTTTATCATGTGAAGCCATGCCTTTTCTTGGCTTTTCCTTCAAATTTTCGTGTACACGGACACATTTACACTTAGTTAATATATGTTTTTTTAGTTTCTAATCCATAGATCAAGATGCCAGTCAATATTGTCGACAGCGTAAAAGAAATCAAAGAGGAAGGTTCTGTCAAGAAAAAGAAGAATGCTAACGATTTGCTCATCTCTCTCGTACAGGCACATCCGAGTCTCTACAACAAGGCTGACAAAGAATATCTCAAGGATCGAAAGGATGTCTGTGTATAGACGGCAGCTAAATCTGAGGGAGCATTCGAAGGTTGGCAAATATAAACCAACTTGTCAATCAGATAGAGAATTTTTTAGATGGAGAAAAAGCAAAGATCCGTATGAAAAGTCTCCGAGATCGCTATGTCAAAGAAAAGAAAGCAAAGCCTAGTGGAGCTGGTGCTTATGAATGGAAGTCTTCATGGCCGCATTTCGGTTCAATGAGTTTTATGGATCCTTTCATGGAGGACCGCAAAGCGTGAGTTTTCACACAAACTATTGTTGAGCTTAGTGTGTATTACTTGATTTTTTAGGAGAGAAAGCACTCTCCGCAACACTGACTGTGTGTCTAAGGAAACCAATGAAAGTGAGTATGGTAAGTCTAATGTAGGATGACATCCTCTTTGTGTGATGACAAAATTGAATTTAGATGAATTTAACGAAGATGAAGTCATTACGTTGTCCGGCTTCGGGAAAAGAAAGCAGTCATCATCCAGTGACTGTCCAACAGCTGCAAAGATGCCAAGGAAGTCAGGCTCATTTGAAGAACAGCTTATGAAATTCTTGGGAGATGACAAGGAGTCGGCGGAAGTTGCCTTTGGTAGAAGCATAGGAAAGAGTCTTAAAGTTATCTCAAATCCAATTGACAAGTCTATGGCAAAGATGGAAATTCAGCGAGTCATTGCCAATGCAGAAATGGGAGTCTCCAGCCCTTCTAATTTTCAGATTCGCCGTACGTTTTATTTATTTTATCGGATGTTGTTGAGTTGTTTTTCTCTTGGTAATAAAGGTCTTGCTTCAATCAAAATATTGATGTCGGTGTGCGATAGAGTTTACTCTGTGTTATTTAGTTGATCTGACCAGCATGATTTCAATTATTTGGTATATTAAGATGAATGACAAGAAAAAACTTGTTCTTGCGCTACTAATGCTACGGCGCCGACAAAATAAGAGAAAGTACTGGATAGACCCCCTATTGTTAAATCGTTCCGAGGACGGCGAGTATCACCGGTTGTTTCTTCGATTAAAGGCCTTCCCACTAAAATTTCACCAATATATGAGAATGGATCTAAGTGCTTTTAACAAGCTTCTAGAATTAGTGGGACCAAGGTGAAGTACAAAATTTTTTTGCCTTATGTTGTCGTTGTTCAATGGTCTAATTCTTTAGCCTTCGGAAATTCTGAATTCGTACTCCCATTTTACCAGAACAAAGACTAGTAATTACAATACAGCACATGGCGTACGCGCGAAGCACTGTTCAGCTACATTTTTCTTCAAAGCCGCGGTTTGCCTACACAACTTTATCCTGGAAGAGCACACCAATTATGACCCAAGTCGTTTGGCGGATGATGGAGATGAAGACAACGGGATTTGGCGTTCGCTGCTCAACAATCAACTGCCGAATATCTCATGTCAAGTGCAAGCACCAAAAGCAGGAAAAGAGGCGATCCTAACACGCGAGACACTAGTGAATTATTTGAGTGGACGCGGTTCTGTGGATTGGCAGGAAAAAATGATTTGAAATGTTCTCTTCTTCACTTGTCTTTATGCCCCAGTTTTACTAATAAAGGTGTGCAAAAATTTAGTTTAGAATCATAGAGCTGAGCATATATACTATAAATTGCAATTGTAATTTATTAGGAAATGAAAATTTACATGAAAAACTCAAAAACGAGTGATTTTTCGATATGCCGCAACCTCTGCCGCGCGGTAAAATACCCAAATTTTTATGTCTCGATATCCAAAATTTTTTTTACTAAAATACTTATAACGAGTAGGCCTTCAGGAAAAATGGTTAATTTTACCAGAATCATAAAATTTTTCAGTCCAACTTGAGAAAAACGCGTCCAATTTACCGCGCGGCAAAAATAAAATAACGCGACCCCTTGCGGCAGCGGTAAACGCAAGCAAAAACGCGAGCTGCCACCCACAATGGACGCGTTTTTTCAACGCGGTAAACGCAGGCGTTTGACGCTACCGCGTGCCGCGTCCTATTGCTCCCACAATGACGCGTTTTTCGACGCGTTGCCGCTACCGCTGCCGCAGCCGCGTCCATTGTGGGACAAGCATAACGTCAGGCTGACATCTAAAATGACACTAACATGACGCTAAATGTCAGTGTCATTTTAGATATCATGTCAGTGTCAACATGACGTCAGTGTCAATGTCAGTGTCAGTTTAGATGTCAGTGTCATTTTAGATGTCAGTGTTATTTTAAATGTCAGTGTCAGTTTAAATGTCAGTTTTTAACTGACATGTCAGTTTTAAATTGACATGTTCCTTTGTGTCATGCCATTTAGGTGATTTTTGAGGTTTCCGCATCTATTTGTTTATTTGTTTGATTTTTAGTTATGTCATTGTATATTACAGCCTTTATTCTTTAAGATCTCTGCAGTATATGCCATAGTGTTTTAGTTACTCTTCTCTCTCATACTTCTATTAAGCAAGCAAAATGGCTCCCGGCAACGGCAAAGGTGGAAAAGGACTCGGCAAAGGAGAAGCAAACCGCCATCGCAAAGTTTGCTCGTTCTCATTTTACTTCAATCACAGCATTTATGCTAGTGTTTTTCTTTCAGATTCTGCTCGACAACATTCAGTGGATCACGAAGCCTTCTATCCGTCGTCTGGCCCGTTGAGGTTGAGTCAAGCGCATCTCTGGCCTGATCTACGAAGAACCTCGCAGCGTGCTCAAGACATTCTTGGAGAACGTGATCCGCGACGCCGTGATCTACACCGAGCACGCCATGCGCAAGACGGTTGGTTAATTCTCACCCTTCTCGTCCGTCTAGTTACTCTTTAATTGTTGTAGGTTGCCGCCATGGATGTGGTCTATGCTCTGAATCGCCAAGGCAAAACTCTCTATGGCTTTGGTGAATGAATCGCTGCTGCTGTCCAGAATTTCTCCTAGTTCTCCATTGTATCTTTACGATCTTTACGTTATTGTTACTGCAAATGCACTCTTTAGTGCTCTGTTGTTTTTCGAATAAAGAATCCCGTTTAAACTGTTTTTCTTTTGGCACATGTCCTTCTTGCGGGTTATGAGATACGATTACAATGGGGAAAGCCTGAACAGCAGTGTGACCAGGGAGCATTCTGATGTGTCATTTTTCAAAAGTCTCATTGAGAGGTTTTTACAGATTGAAAACGTGAAAACGTTTTCAACGTGAAAAGCACACTTCTATAATGAAGTGCTGCCAAATTTAGATGTCACTTAAATAAATCCGGAAGACAGGGCTCCCCTAGTTTCCGAAAAACCATGATGCGGGTATCAGGGGTTTTAAGCCTTTTTCGGGAATATTTCATATTATTCATGATTTTGAGTTTCCAAAGCTTTTTCGGACACAGCTATTTACACCAGGATATTATGATTTTACGGTTATTATATGGTTGGTGTATGACTGAACTCAATAACTAGTGATATTTTCCAAACCAAGCGGGTCTCCTCTTAATTACTTTGAGTGTTTACAGCCAAAAAAATTTTACAATGATCAAAACCACCAAGTTACTCATACAGATTTAACATATATAAGATTCAGGTAGTTTTGACAACGTGAGAAGTTTTCGCGTACTGGTCACCCAAATGAGCCAAGACGATATACTAAAGGTTCTAGACAATGAAGGTGATATCAGGACTACTAAGGGTATATCAGGGCCATGAGAGTAGTTCAAGACTATTAATAGTATATCAGATCCATTGAGGGTGGGCCTAGGCCTTTAAGGGCAGAACTGGACTGCAGAATGTTGCCTTAAAAAGTGTTTTGCAAGATTTACGAAAACTGAAAATACCATCAAAACGTAATTTTACTACTGTAAAACCATCTATAGAATGCTCAAATTGGTGCAGAAACAGATTTTGGAACTCAAAAGCGAGAAAAAAATTTGATCTAAGTGAGCGACTACTTCCTTTTTTTATTACATGGGACATCCAGCAAAACTGCGGTTGGTGCAAAGAAAATGTTTGAATTACCTTTGACCTCCTCGCGGCCAAATATCAGCACACTCCACATTGCATGGGATAGAATAACATGTAGTACATGATGTGGTATCAAGAACAACGAAATAGACACACGAGCGTAGTTTTGCGCAAAAATTAAAATAAAAAAGAGACGAGAACTGGCGGTACACCGAAACTTACATGTCAATTTAAAACTGACATGTCAGTTAAAAACTGACATTTAAAATAACACTGACATCTAAAATGACACTGACATCTAAACTGACACTGACATTGACACTGACATTGACACTGACGTCATGTTGACACTGACATGACATTAAAAATGTCACTGACACTGACATTAAATGTCAGGGTCAATGTCATTGTCAGTGTGATGTCATTTAGTCAGTGTTAGTGTCAGATGTGATGTCAATTATGAAAACACTGGCGTAGAGTCATAGACATACAGTCGAACCTTTATATAACATAATTTAAGGGACCGGCCAAGTTACCGGGTTTGACACCTTTTTCACACCCATTTTTTCAAGCTTTTGCCAGTTCTTTTTTGACAGTCTGGTTCCAAATATTGCAAGGATTCCGGTTTCACCAATCATTTTTAGAAATTCAAAATTTTTTCTTTGAAAAAACAAAAACTCGGTGAAAAAACAGGATTTTCGTCATAACTATTTATGTTATATAGAGGTTTTGCTTTTTTATAAGAAAAAAATTTAGATTTCTGAAAAACGATCTGCAAGATTGGAATCCTTGCGATATTTGGGACCCGACTGTCAAAACAGAACTGACAAAAAATAAGAAAACTGACATGAAGTTATCTTTCTCTTGTTATACGAAACATGGTTATACATTTTTACAATTATCGATGCGTTAGACTTTTTCCTTTAGCTCTTCGCATTGAAGTAATATAAACGTGCAATTCACAGCCGCTGTGCTTGCACAAATAAACAACATGTCATACGCTAGCACGGCCAGTGATAAGTAAAACCTAGACAAGTAATAAGTTTGTTAAGTCACTTAACTTAAATGCATGCAAAATAGTGTAAGTTGAAGTTCATTGTAACAAGTTTAATTGCTGAAACTCCTTCAATTTCATGATTTTCTGGTTAACTATATGTACAAAAAGAATGAATCGTGTTATTTTTTAAAGCGAAAATCAATAAAAAAAATTAAAAAGATTGCAAATTTTTTGAGAAAAGACATATTGGAAAAAATACTGAAATTTGCTTGTAAAACAGATCCCAGAGAACAGCACCATCTTACCTTTCGGTGTCTGAGAAGAGCTTTTTTCCAGGCTTAATACTTCATCGCAGCAATTACAGCTTCAGGCACTCCAACCTCTGCTGCAGTCATAATATCTCCAATTCTAGTCTTTAATAGCAAATAAATATCCAGAAAAAAGTAAAACTTATATATTCATACCACATGGTCCTTCTCCACCATTCCCAGTGGTTTGAAGAGAAGCTTGCGGCACTCCACGCTGACATGGTTCGCATCATCATTGTCTTTTCCACGCTCCTTGTAGTATTGGCAATTGTGAAGCAAAACGATTTTCTGGCATTCATCTCTCCACCGCTTGCACGCAAAAAACTCGAGCATCTCTACTGGGTTTGATACCTCACCCAGTTTCTGAACGTTGCCTTCTTCTTGCTCAGAGTTTTCGTCTCTATCAAGCTTGAACACATTATATCGGTGGACAAAGAAAAACCCTAAATCGAATGTCATCATCATTTATATATTTCAGAAAATTTCAATAGAGACATACCCTCGTAAAGCAAATGAATTTTTTTTCGGCCAGGGTAAAATGAAACCAAAGAATTCTTGTTTCCGTAGTACAAGGCATCTTCAAGCTGCTCTGCTTCTCCCAGGCTTTCTTTAGTACTTTCAAAATCGCTTGGTGATATTATCAGATCTGCAAAAGGCGTACATGAGTGAGAAGGTGAGAAGTGTGGGTTAGATAAAAATAAGATGAAAATACAAGGTACAAAACTATTTTGCCTGTCCAAAATTTGGACTCCAAATACGCAGTTGTCCAAAACAGCAACTATCCTGGTGTTCTTTTTCCTAAAAGGCGCTTTTCCAAAAAAGCGATTGCCCTAGAGTAAATTGTCCTAGTGTCCCTTTTCCTAAAAGGCGGTTTTCCATAAAAGGCGATTGTCCTAGAGTGCATTGTCCTAGGATCTACTGTCCAAATATGTCATTATCCAAGTGTGAATTGTCCTAGCCTGGCCATTTCCTATATCCATGTTTCCCTAGAAGGGGCTTTTCATAGCATATTTATTTCCTAGAAGTTAATGTCCTCAGCTGGCCCTGCCCTCAAAGTTTCCTTTTACATTGTACAGGAAACAGTTCCCTGTCAAATCATGTTTTGCAATGACAATTAATGAAAGCCAGGGCCAAACAATTAATTTTGTTGGAATTGACCTAACAGATCCTGTGTTCACACACGGAATGACATATGTTGCATTTTCCCGTGCGAGGTCATGGGAGTTTATCAAAGTTGCAGTCAAATGTGACAGTGAAAATAAAGTGAAAAACATTGTGTGGAAAGAAGTTTTGCTTGACTGTGAAACTGAAAAATGGGTTGAAATTGTTTTGGGCGAACAGCTCATAAAATACCAGTCACGCAAAGTGGGTTTACGGCCCGATTGGTATTGTAGTGTTGTGCTACACCAAACTTTGCTTTTAAAACGCAGGCGCCCGAAAGGGCGCCAGTTCGCCTAGTGAAAAAATATCCGATATCCGAAAAACGATATCCGGCACCTTTTGACATCCGATATCCGAACCGGTATTTTTTCATATCTGATGCAGCCCTCGTGTGCCTATACGAAAAATGAGGACGGAAAAATTAAAAATTTCCTTCACTTGTTGAAAATATATTTTAAAAGTTTTTCTACCTTTAACAGCTTTCGCGCTCTTCCTTTAAAGTAACTCCAGCACAGTTCCAAACATTTGCGTGTTTATCTCAATTCCTTTTTTCTAAAACATTAGCAAACAATTATTTAATGACTACTTTGAGTTTTTTACCTTTATTAACTCTCTAGAGAGACGTATATGGTGTGGGCGTGAGAACGGCAGCCGACCTATTAATTAGTTGAAAACAATCTTTGGCCAGAAATGCAATCTTGGGCTATGTAATAAAAAGGCAAATATTTATTTATTTTTTGTTTATTTTCTATTTTGCCACATTTTGTGTCACTAAATATAATTATTTTCCCATCTAATGCCATTTTTTATATCAAATCCAACATTGCATCAATAACAAATTTGTATTTAAGAATGTCCTATAATATAATGCGTCCTATTTGTGATACTTCTTGATGGATGAACCCCTACCTATCAAAAGAGCTGCACTGGACGGTAAAGACACAAAAATTTCATCTGCAGTCGTCAAAGGTACTGAGTTCGACGATCTATACAAAGACAGCTCTTTGCAACATTTTCAGTCCTTATAACGAATGTCTACTGTATAAGCAAAAATTGTCTTTTTTTTTTGAAAAAACCACTCGTTATAGATCTTCCTTTTAAAGTGGTCAAAAGTTGGCATTAGGTGGCTTTTGAAAAATATTGCGGGAGAAAGTCTGACTGTAAGAATTGTCTACCTGGGAGTATTTGGACCTGCTGAGCACGAATATCACAAAATTAGAGCTCCGAACATAAGTGCAGTGCTCTCAAAAAGCCCAATCTTCATGACGACTCTTTCTAGTCAGGGATGGTCTTTTCTTTAGGCTGGTGTAAGTGAATTCATTTAGTGCGACATCTTCTTTTATCTTTTTTTTTCTGGATTTTCTAATGGTGCACGTTTGCCTTTTTGTGGTGTTAGCACAACATAATCTAACGCTCTACCTACTGCGCCATGGTATCCAGTTTAAATTCACCTACTAAAATTCACCTGCCGATTTTTCGGTGTTGTGAAAATACGTGCCTTCATAACTGACGCTGTCCTATCCTGTTACGATACACCTATTTATCACCATAGCTATTGATAGCCATAGCTACTTAATTTCAAACGCGGAAAGTTTCAATCTGTACGCATCTCATGTCTCCCCTGTTAATTTTTTTCTTAGTCGAAGCCTTAAGCACAGGGTAATACGGTCTCAAACATGTGGTTTGTTCAAATATAAAATCAAGATAATATTTAGTCACGTCACTTTTTAAAAGGTATAATTTATTTTTTCGTTCTTTATTTTTTAATTTTTTCTAAGGTTATTTTATTTTTTTGTTTTCTCATTCAAATTCAAATTTTTTATTGTCTGTTTTTATTCGGATGGAAAGACTAAAATGCTTCACTCTTGCTATGTTTTTGAATTCTAATTCAAATTTTGCCGATTTTTAAGAACCCTAATATTTTTTCCGAAAATCTAAAAACACGATTCAACCTCTGCTTTTTTTAATAGGAACCGTTGAATTAAATTAGATGAATATGGTATTTTTGGAGAAAAAACACGTAGGATTTTGAAGTGTCTCCGATGGGCAAAACCGGAATACTAAAAAAGTATAGGGCTCAGATTTAGGTCAAGCTTGCGGTGGGCATCATTAGATCGCGGTTTGAGCGTAAAAAATTCTGTATTTCTATCGTTCAAATGTGTGTCTTTTCAACCTGTAACTTTCAAGCCCTATCACAATGAAAAAAATTCGCACTCTTAGCTTGTTGGTTAATCTTTATAATACCAGCCTTGTGTTGTTATGTTACCCTCCAATGCAATTTATTTCAACGTGACTAATTAGTGTGTTAACTAGAAGGAAGTGTGGGATATTAATTGAAATAATTCCACCTTTTGTCTTAACATCTAGTTTGTGGTATTCAATATCAATGGCTTCTCTTTTTCTTAATTTCGCTGTCTTGTAGGTTTTCTTTAACTATTTTTTTAGCTTTATTTTGTCTGAATCCAATGTCTTTCACGAGACAGCAGAACAAGCTTATAATTTGCGAACAACACCAAGGTGTTACCCACAGACAATATCTGTCTTTTTGGTACCCACAGCATAAATGGTTGCCATAGTAAAAACACTAAATGAAAAAAATTTCGAACGAAATAAATACAGAAAATAACATTGTAGTGATAGACCGCCCTTTTCAATGGGCACTAGCACTTACTACCTGACTCCTTTTACAACCATTAATCTTTCTGTTTGTGTGTGCGTGTTATTTCTACCCATTGTTTTGTTCTTGAAGCAACCTTTTTTGTTTAAGCTTAAAAAAGTGGAAGGAAATATTATAATTTTTTAATTAAGTCTTCCTCTTTTTAAAATTGAATCGAAGAGATTTAAGACAAAACTGAAAAAAAAGTGTGGTTGGCAAAAAAATATTTTCACTTCAATTTGAAGTCTTTTGCTGATCCTGTTTGGACAATCTGATCCCAAATATCACTTTTTTAAATCAAAATGCCAAAATTTTTGGCTTTTAACCGGCGATGGGAATAATTTTTTTACAAAAAAGTACATTTTGACTACTTTAAAAGAAAAAAAGTAATTTTATCCAGTGCTTTTTGCGATTTTGAAGCGGGAAAAAAGATTTTGGCTAGAATTTTGAAAAATAAAAAAGATTTGGGGTCCCAAAAAAGTATAAATCTTTTTAAAAAGTACGATTCCCATCCCTGCTCTTAACCTTTAAACCTTTTTTGTAGAAAAACTTATAATCTTTAAAGGGCCATGGCCACGAGTTCTGGATTGTACCCCGCCAATTCAAAAAATTTCGTCTAATCATTGTACTTCTGTATGAATTTGTTAACTTGGTTTCTAAGAAAATAAGGTCTAAAATTTTATTTTAGGTATAGTTGTGTTAGAAACCAAGATGAAAAATCCGTACACAAGTTCAATGATTGGAAAATTTTTTTGAATTGGCGGCAGGGTTCACAGATGTCCTGATTTATCAGGAATTTCCTGATTTTTCAATTCAAATCCTGATTTTTGATCGACGAAAATCAGGAAATGCCTGAATTTTTGGAGATTTTTTTGTTCGAAATCCTGATTTTTGTATATTTTTTGTTCAAAATCATGATTTTGCGTTTTTTCATCTGTGAACCATGATATTGCAATATTTTTAAGTCATAGATCTAAAGGCATTTAATTATTGTTTACTTGTCGTGTAAAATACTTGACTTTGCAGATAAATAATTTTTTGAATGGCTGCAATAAAAATGGTCACTCAACTATCTAGCCAACCCAGAACCTCTCAGCCCTCCGCCTATTCCCGTCAATACAGTCAGCATCAACGGCAGCGCCAATTACCACAACTTCCCAGCAAGTCGTTTTCTTATCCAGTCTCTAACTATGAACAGCACCATGCAGCAAGTGGACAAACTACTAGGTTGGTTTTTTTGCTTTTGAGTTTATCATACCAGAAAACAAGAATCGACTAAATTGGGGCAATTGCACCCAAAATAAATTTATTTTCAATTTCGTTAATCTAAAATTTCGTCTACATTAAATTTCTTACAATCTCTTCAATTTTTGCGGCTGTCTTTCTTCTGCCTTTTTTCTTGGATCTTTTTTGTGAACTTTCCATACATTTCGAAACAGCTGCACTTTGTTTCTTTTAGAAAATCCGATTGTCAGAAATTATCAGTTGTTTGCTGAGCTCACTCCGAGTGAGAATCTCACTGAGAATTCTCACTGAGAATCTTACTCACTCTCACTCACAGGTTTTTTTTCAATTCTCACTCTCACTCACAGCGTGAGGACAAATGTCATTCTCACTCACTCCCACTCAGAGGTCCAAAAAGTTTCCTCAGCAAAACACTGGAAATTATACGCTACAATCAAACTTCTCTATAAGCTTCACCTCGGGACCGATCCTGGATGTAGCTTATAAGGAGGTGTAGCTTATATAGGGAGTATATTATCCGCAACATATCCCATTTAGGACCGGACTCAGGTGTAGCTTATAACGAGGTATAGCTTATTTGGAGTGTAGCTTATAAAGAAGTTTGACTGTATGTAAAAAAATATAATTAACAAAACTGCACTTTCACATTTAAAAATAGGTATGTGGAAGAGTTAAGCCTATACTGCACACAGCAAATAAAATATATTAAACTACACATTGATTAACATTTTAAAATTAAAAAAGTTTTTTATATTTAGATCAGTGTGTACTAGACCCGAGTCAAAAAAAAATACGCTAGAGTCAAAATTTTAATTGTGGGCATCCATATTAGAACAGATGCTCTTATGTAATTATATGTTTTTTAAATGG
Organism: Ditylenchus dipsaci; assembly: GCA_004194705.1. Classification (NCBI taxonomy): domain Eukaryota; kingdom Metazoa; phylum Nematoda; class Chromadorea; order Rhabditida; family Anguinidae; genus Ditylenchus; species Ditylenchus dipsaci. The sequence goes on along the minus strand of SADC01000695.1, from coordinate 82,816 downwards.
GTTCGTGTTGCTTAATTACACTAACATCCTATTCCGCTTTTAAGTAACATATTTCCGATTACGAGTTTTCAAGCTTCTAAATTAACTGGTCTGCACCTTATTTTAGTTTTATTTATGTAATAAATAGGTTAATTTTGATGTGATGAGTTCCTCGAACCGCCTCACACAAACTGTTTTTTTCAGATTGGTTTATCGACCGGGCCCTACCCTATTTTCCATTACGAAAATACTCCACAGCAACCTTACTCTTTTTTAACATGAACTAATTAAAATAAGAAGCTACAAACCAAATCACCTGTTTACATGGTTTATGTGTTTTGTTCCAAGAAACCTTAATAATTCACATAAAAACAGCTTTTTATTTGAGTGGTATGTGGTGGAACACATTCTGCCAGTGGTAAAAATAAGTTTGAAGTCAACTTTTGAGTGCGCTCCTGTGCCATTCCTTTTCCCGTCATAGCCAATTTCTGTTCGAGCTAAACAGGTTCCTCGAAGACTTTTACTTTGCTTACTGTGTGCTATTTCTTAATTTTTTCTACCTTGAGGTTTGTATATTAAATTTGGGTGAAAAAATGTTTTGCTTTCAAAATGATGTTAAATAAAAAATCAGCAAACAAATTCAGCAAAAGCTGATTAACCGGTGACCTTTTATAAAAAACTAATTATCTATTTTGAGACGAAAATTGGATTTGTTATTTACCAACATCTATTTTAAACTATTCAAGTTAACAATTTGCTCTTTTGAGACGCCTGTAGTTAATTGTATAAGAGATCTCACTGGGTTAAAAAACTCATTGGGTTGAAAATTTTCAAAGTTCGGACTTTTTCCTTATGTTGGATTGTTCTTAGTCATTTACTTTGACAATTTTAGAGTGCGATAGCTCGTTAGAACCGTGAGATTAAGTTGAATCTTGTGGAGCCACCTTTTTATATAATTATCGTGTTGACTATGGTGATCAAATTGACCTTAATCACTTCAATTAGCGTGATTTTTATAATTACTTGATAAGAAATATCAAAATTACTATGATCATCATATTCAACACATAAAAATTTTAAAAAATATATAGTGGAAAATTCGGTACCCCACCCAACCGAATTAGGTCCGAATGCCAGAATGAGAATGAGAATTTACAGAATGAGAATCTAGTCAAAATTTGGGGGTATAGACGTTTCTCGAAAATGAAACTTTTTTCATTTTCGAGAAACGTCTATGCACCAAAATTTGAATAGATTATTAAAATTTTTAAAATCAAATTGAAGCTTAAAAATAGGTAGAAGCTGCCAAAAAAATAAAAAAGACCAAATTAAAAAAAATAAAAAAATGGAAAAAATGCCACTACGGCATCTCATGGTTATTGCTTGGTATTAAAAGATCCAAATCTTCAGCACCTATATGCCAGTTCGCAACCGTCTAGCTGAGCAGGAGAGCAGACCCATGAACCAGACCTACACTATTGGAATGGCCAATCGAATACCAATGAGAAACAGGTCTTCGAGTATTGATTCTGATTTTGCTGACTACACCATACATGGTCGGTTTTCAGAATTTATGAAAATAAATATAGTTTTTTCCTCATTTTTTCATTGTAGGTGCAATCTCTGGTCTTTTTCCTAGGTCTGAAAGCACCAAATTCGGCAATCGCATCAGGCAAGAGTGCTTTTAAAAGATTAAACATTAAATAGAGAATTGTTGCATACATTTTTTCAAAAAGACAATAAGCTAAAAATACTCTGAAAGCACAAAAAACACCAATTAACCAGCGTTTGAGAGAACATAGACCAATTAGTGGAAGATGATAGATGGTTCGCGATTTCAAATCCCTTCAGGTGTTTATAAAATGTTTGGATTTTGTCCTTCAGTCTACAGGGTGTTCCAAGGAATTCGCAGACTTTCGTTTGCCCGTAACGTTTTTGGTTCTATATGTGTTCGGCCTTGTTTTTTTCAGAAACCGACTCAGCTTTTAAATTTTTTTGTATATACAGTCAAACCTCGATATGGTGGCCCCTCCCCTTCACTAAAATTAACGCAAATATCGTCAGGATTCCGATTTCGCCGATGGTTTTTTTAATAACTAAATAGTTTTTGCATTTAAAAAGCAAAACCTCGATATAGTGGCCCTCTAATTTTTTTAAGGAGGGCCCCCATGTCGAGGTTTTGCCTTTAAAATGCAAAAACTATTTAGTTATTAAAAACGATCGGCAAAATCGGAATCTTTACGATATTTGCGACCAGACTGTCAGAACAGAATCAATAAATTATTTTGTAAAAATGGGGTTAAAAAAAGTGTCGGACCCTAGGTGAGAACGAACTTGAGGGGGCCACTATATCGAGGTTTGACTGTAATGTGAAAACACAGTTTTCGCTTGGTCATCTTTTGTATTTTGGGCGAAAACCATGGTGACCTTCAGGCAGGCAAGGTCCAAAATTACAGGAGGATCAGAAGAAAGACTGGGTCAACCCTAGATATTTCGGCATTATAGTTGACAGGCACTGGGGTGCCAAACTACTAAGGATACTAAATTCGCGAGGGTCAATTTACTTAGTTTCACTAAAATTATTCATCTTCAGGACCAGTCTTAGTGTGCCGAATTTTCAAGTCTGCTGAATTGGCGGTGCACCAAATTATCGCGAGTCGACTGTATCGACTGTCAAATAATTATCATCGCAAGCTGAGTGGATCTATGAAAATAGTTTTTCCAAATACAAGCTACATTAAAGATGCCCCAGATTCCCGCGGGTCACAGGTCAAGGGTCAAGTAGCCCGAAAGCCACGGGTCACACACATTTTTAAGTTTTTTAATTCTGGCAACACATCTAAGGGTAAATCGATCCTGCTTAAGAGGTAAAATAAAAACTTTATATATAGACAAAAATAATTTTTCGGCTGACCCGCAGATCCTCATCCGCAGAACAAATTCACACATTTGACCCGAGACAGAAACAAAAAGGTGTTTTTAAAATTGACCCGTGACCCGCGGGAGTCTGGATGAGCTTCACAAAATTTTAAAATTAAAGGCAAATGAAAGTTTCCGAAATTCTTATAACACCCTGCAGTTCACGCTTGAATAAGTTTGCTCAGCTATTGAAGTCTCATACAAAAATGATAACACAAAAACTTGTGTTTTGGTTTAGACAAGAAAACAAGAAAAAATGCAAATGTCGATATTTAGCAGAAAAGGACATTCGCAGTCAAATGCTCCACCTGCCTCATCCTTACCTTCTCAACAACAACAACAACTTAATGGAGGAAGTTGCCTCTGGTTAAATAAGTTGCCATCGTTGGATAGTCACTCGGCATTATGCTCACAGCGTTCATACGGTTCAAGCAGAACGCAAAATGAATTGGCCAAGTATAAGAATAACTTAAAACACAAATGATTGTATTTTGTATAACTTGTAAATAGACAATTGATCATTGCTCTGTACAATAAAGTTTTTAAATTTGACCAGCTTAAACATTGATTGGACAGCTGAAAGTAGGTACAGCTTTTTTCATTACTCTGACTGGAGTTGTCGACGTGTCGAGATAAAAAAATCATCAATTTTTTTCGAAAATAACTAAACTAAGGCACCTGCCTGTACTTTTTTCATAGGATAGTACAGGGTGTAACGGAATGACCACAATTTTTTTAATAGTTCCATTTTTCACTCGTTTCTCGTCAAATCTAATATTCATGTCTTTATGCGACTTTTAAACAGTATGCAGTGAAATCTAAATGAGAACGCTTGTAAAGAAGAAAAAGAAAAGAACTGCCTTTTTGAAAAGCCTTTTCTCCGTTTAACGCAGGGCATGTCTCTTTTAAAAGAGCATACCCGTCGCCGATGGAAATATTTGTGAGGATATCAAGTGTATTCGAAAAATGATTATTTTGAAATTTAAATTTATTAAAAAATTTATTTTCCCGGTAAAATTTGACTTAAAGCAGGGTGAAAGCTGTTAAGGAGATAGTCTCGACGCGAAAGAATTATTCCAAGTTTTGTATTTTAAAAATGTGTTTTTAGAGCCATATTTTGCCGACAACTCGGTGTTGCAATGTCAGTCAAATTTGTGCAGAATCAAAAGTTGGCATCAGCATCATCAACACCAGAATTTCTTCAAAAATTCCTTAAAATCGAAACATAAAAGGAAACTAATCAAAGTATTTTCGATTGGTTTTCTTACTTTTACATTTCAATTTTATAGAGAATTTTTTGAATATTTGAAGGAGTTCCGAAATTCCGATATTGATGATGCTGATGCAACTTTTAATTCTGCACAAGTTTGTCCGACATCAAATATGGCTCTGAACCCACATTCAAATAACACAAAACTTTTATGTTTTTGTATATTCAATAATGGCGATTGACGAGATCTGTCCTCTTGAAGTTTCATACGTAACTAGGGTTGTCGACTCGACCGGTCGATTTCGACTTTTAAGGTCGAAAAGTCGAAATTTTTCGACTTTCGACCTTCGACTCGACCCGACCGGTCGAAATTTTCGACTTTCGACGTTCGACTCGACCCGACCGGTCGAAATTTTCGACTTTCGACCTTCCATCGAAGGAAATTTTTGTTTCAATTGCATATGTTCTCACGACGAATAAATTTTCGGACTACATAACCTGCACGAATTTAACTACACGAGTCAAAACAGGATTTTTGTCTCAACAAACTGTTTTCAGCACACAATTTTTGGGTTGTATCATGGTTTATTCGTTCCGAAAAAATAATAAAAATTTTGTCGACAAATTGACAGCAAAATATGTATAATAATTGATATTTCTAGTGAAAAATGCTGCGAAGAAGGCTCGTGAAGCAAAACAACGTTTGCAGCAAAAAAAGTATTTTAGCATCAAAAAAAAGTCTTTTTGCAGCACCTTTTTAGGGCAAATTGACCTTTTTGGCCATTTGCCCGATTTGCCCAGAATGTTTTATTTTCGCTAGGTTGTCGGTCATTCATGTGCAAAACTGTTAGATTACACGTCAGATTCATGTTCAGCGTAGTTAATTTGTATTTAAAATCACTATTTTAGTAAGAACTCAGATCTCGGTTGGCAAAGCAAACGGCAGCTAACCTGCACATCATCAAAGCTAATCTGGTGGATGAAATTTTGGGTACAGGCTGATTGGTCGCTACAAAACTGGTCGTTTACAAAACTAGCCGTTTACAGAATTGGTCGTTTACAAAACTGGCCGTTTACAGAATTGGTCGTTTACAGGATTGGTCGTTTACAGGATTGGCGTTTCAAGAAGTAATCAATGAATGAACGGGTGACCTTGATATCATTAGCAACCAATACCAGATCAAACATAGTGTAAGTCAAGAATAGAGCAAACAGAAATTTTCAAACCCTGGATCAATAAGTTACGCTTTTGTAAACGACCAATTCTGTAAACGACCAGTTTTGTGACGACCAATCCTGTAAACGGCTAGTTTTGTAAACGACCAGTTTTGTAGCGACCAATTAGCCTGTACCCGAAATTTTGAAGAAGGCGAAAAAAACAAAACAAAGCGATAATTAATTTCAATAAAATTTGTTGTGTTGTTACGTGCATTTGTCCGAATTTTGACTCGACCGGTCAAAAATTTTGACCTTCGACTCGACCCGACCGGTCGAAATTTTCGACTTTCGACCTTCGACTCGACCCGACCGGTCGAAATTTTCGACTTTCGACCTTCGACTCGACCCGACCGGTCGAAATTTTCGACTTTCGACCTTCCATCGACTCGACCGGTCGAAAATTTCGACCGGTCGACAACCCTATACGTAACACAATATTGACTTGGTTAGTTAGTAGGGGCAGCTGACCCGCGAATAGTGATTTTTTTATATTTTTCTACCATTGTGTTTAGCGCGAATTCCTGCACCAGGATGTACTCTTAGGACAATCAGGTAATCCAGTGTTAACAGCTTTCACCACTCTTTTCTAGGGGGGAGGGGGTGGAGACTTTTACGGCTACTTTTTGACATCGACTACTACTTAACTTCACATACCTTTTTTTCATTTATTCTGTTCTCTTATCTCGAATCTTTTTACACCGCTTTGTAACTCAGATTTTTCTCTAGCGGTTGAGTGGTAAATCACTCGGACTACAAATAATCTTTGAGAAAATCACACCAATCTCACACTAAAAGCCGTCTTTTTTACCTTGGTGTTTTTAGTAGAGTTTAACCTTATATTTGGCGTGATTTTCTCAAAAACTTTTTATTTAGAGTGTTCGACCACTCAATCAATAGAGTAAAATCTCAGCTAAAAAACAATGTGGAAACATCAGAGATAAGAGGACAGAATATATGAAAAAAGGTAAGAGTAGTAGTCGAAGTAGTATTCGATGTCAAAAAGTAGCCGTAAAAGTCTCCCTTCCTTTAAATTTAGGCTTAGGCGACTGTCAGACAATTGCAAACGCGAACAATTGTGCAAAAGACGGATAATTGCAACCCCTCTGGCTCCGATATTTTTCACTGGTTCATCGGAGAATTGTCAGATAACTTGAGAATTCTCAATTGTCCGACAATTGTCAATTGCGTCGGACAATTGCCATTGATCAACTCTACTTAAATGGCACAAATAATAATAAACACGTACCATAAAAATCACGTTTGAAAATGCGCTTCTAAATTTTATTTGGCTAAACATTTGTAAGTCAAAATATTCATTCTCAGAGTCAGACTAATAATAAAAATGTGAAGATAGGAGATTTTGCGTCGAAGATAGTTTTCGCGCGGAATTATAGGGTGCTCACACCCATACTTGCCAAATTAGCTATCTTGGAATGCCGGCGGCGAAAAAAACTCAAGGTGCTGACGGCTCAGTTAGCCGCTCGTCAACCCTAGTCTAAGCTTAAAAGTGTGAAGAGCTTTATGAAAGCACATTATGTTTACCACCATCATCTACCCAAGTTTACGCTTCCTAAGAATTTTTTAGCGAAAATATTCAAATCAATTAATTTGCAGTACGTTTCACTGTTGTAATGTTGTCTTTGTGATGTTTTCTAAAAAAATTTTTGTGAGATTATCCAAAAAGATGTGTTTGCTATCAAAAGAGAGAGAGCTCTAACTGAGGCAATTAGGGTACCATATTTCTTCTAATTAAAGCACCGGTACGTTTATTACTCAACCCTTCAGAAATTCTGAAATTGACAATCAAAAAAGATCTTAATTCTGAAATCCTAGTCAAAAATAAGGGGATGTTTTAATTAAAGGCAATATGGTAGATTGCACGGAATGATACATTTCGAATGTGTTTTCTGCTCTTTGATGAATGAACGCCTAGTATTGTGGCTATATATTGCTTGCTATTTAGAAAGCCTGTCTTTGGGAAAAAAATAAGACGGGAAAGGCCGTGCCTACGTTGTGTTTTTTGTAGTATTTCACGCTGAGAATTATGGCTGAAAAAAATTCGGAAAGAGGACGAATCCGAACGGGTAAAACAGCTTCTGAACTTCTGAACTCTCATTTTCGGTGTGTACCCAACAGGCAAAAATTGCCTCTCAGTCTTAATTTCACTCTCACTCGCACTCTCCCTTGCAGTATACCCAGTGAGTTTTTCACTCTCACTTTCAGTGAACATTTCGCTCGAAATTTTTTTTAGTCTGAACCAACCGAACCAGGGATGAGAATTTTGCCTTATTGTAAATTAAAAATTAAAATTTAAAAAAAATTTTTACTTTTTTGGGCTCCAAAACCTGTTTTCTGGACTAATTCAGGCATGCTGAATATGGTTTGATAGTGGCTAAATGCCATTTTGTAGGGTATTAATTAATTATTGGTAATACTCAGTTTGGTAAAATCAATTATTTCCCAATACTCGAAAAATACCATACAAAACTTTACTTTATTGATAGAAAACCATCTTTAGCATGCCTGAATTACTCCAGAAAACAGGTTTTAAAACATGAAAAACGTAAAAAAATTTTTGATCCAAGTAGACGACCGCTTGGTTTAGTTGGTGTATGGATTATCCAGCAGAACTGAAGTTGGATCACAGAAAAACATTAAAAATTGTAAAAGTTCTTTACAAGACCAAAATATTACTACCCGAGTACCACTACAGTAGAACCTCGTTATAAGATACACCCAATATAAGATACACCTCGTTATAAGATACACCTGGGTCCGGTCCCAAGTTAAATAACTCCTGTCAAATTACCCCCCTATATAAGATACACCTCGTTATAAGATACAGCTGAGGTCGGTCCCTGGGTGTATCTTATAACGAGGTTCGACTGTACCTGAGTTCCTCAACCTAGGTACGACTACCTAGTTAAAACAAAACCAAGAGATCGTCCACTTAGCAAAAAAAATTTACATTTTTCATGTTGCAAAACCTGTTTTCTGGACTAATTCGGACATGCTGAAGATGGTTTAATAATAGTAAAATAAGGTTTTGAATGGTACTTTTTGAGTATTGGGAATAGGGTTGTCGACTTTCGACTTTTAAGTCGAAAGTCGAAAGGTCGAAATTTTTTTAAGGCGAAAGATTTTTACAGGAGTGTAAATCTGATTTTACAATGTATACCCAACTTTTAATTCTGAGTATATGTTGTAAAATCAGATTTTCGCTCCGAGGTCAAAAATCGACCTTAAAAAATTTCGACCTTTCGACTTTCGACTTAAAAGTCGAAAGTCGACAACCCTAATTGGGAAATAACATGTTTCTCGAGTCTCCAGATTTGATTTTTTTTTCTTTCTGTGGGGAAAAAAGCCGGAATTCTTATAAGTAAATCGACTATGCTTTACAAGGTGAACGCCTCAGAATCTGCGAATTCCACTTTACAGTTCGTGGGGTTCCCTTGTCAGTCTGCCTCTCACTCTCAGTCTTTTCAGTTTCAAGTCTTTTTGAAGTTGCCTTTCACTCTCAGTCTGTCTTTCACTCTCACATTGGGTACACACTGAGAGTGAAAGTGAGAGTAAGAGTCGAAGTAAGAGTGAGAGTGAAAGAATTTCGTGTACCCAATGAAGAGTGGGAGTGAAGGTAAAATCTGCTCAATGGAAACAAGCCTTTAAAATGTCTTCATCTTGTAGCAAATCTTTGGTTTTGACGTCGAATTTATGCTCAGTGTAGGCAATTTACTTGTAAAACTGTTTTTTAAAATATTAAAGTCACTGTCAAATTTCGATTTCCGCTCAATACAAATAACTTTGATTTTCAAAAAAGGCGAAATTCACTATGTCTTGAGTGGAATTTGTAATTTGATTGTGACTTTGATATCCTATAAGTAGTTTAACACTTAGAAGGATGTTTGTAACAATGCAAGCGTCTTGTTCAGAGTTTCAGGCTAAACAAGATTGGAGAAAAAATTTTCTGAAAAAGTGCTTTTACCATGGAACTTTCACGGGTTGATTGTGGGAAATCTGACAGCTTGGAGCTGTTTTAGTTTTTTGATTTTATTTTTTGATACAAGAACGATTTCGCGCCGCTGAAACACTTATTTGGTGCAGAATTCAATGAGCTTTCAAATAAATACAAGGTTACTCGGGTGAGTGACCGTATAGCATGCAAAAATTGGCACTTTTCGAAAAAATTTTGAAATAAAGAATTCAGTTATTTTTTAAAGATCGAAAAATTGTTAATATCACCGTTTATTTGTTGGAATTTAACTGTAACAGAAAGCGCAGAAACTGCACATCAAACTGAAACTGCACAACCAGGCAGCAAGTTCTAAAAGAAAGTAGTGCAATTGTAACGCATTGCAACAAACAGCCTTTTAAAGGGCCATTGCCACCTGTTTTGAATTGTCCCCCCCAATTCAATTTTTTTTTGCCTGATCATTGAATTTCTGTACGTATTTTTCAACTTGGTTTCTAACAAAACGAATTGAAATAGAATTTAATTTTAGGTATAGTTTTCTTAGAAACCAAGTTGAAAATTTCGTACGCAAATCCAACGATAAAGAAAAAAATTTGATGTTGTCGGAGACGGCAATAGCCCGAGCACAAATCCGGTGTCAGAATCAGTGTTGTCCATTTGGCTCGCGTAGTTGTTTTTTTAAACGAGCCGAACGCGAGCCAAAACCATACGAGCTATTTGTATCGCGAACCATTTGGCTCGCAAACAAAACAAATGGTTCAGCTCGCGCTTTTAGGTGAGTTTTGAACGTCGGGTTATTGTTAAAGGACCATGGTTTTTGAACGCAGCGACATTTCCGAAATTTGAATTGGCGGGGACACTTTTTATCATCGAGACCAATTAAATTTGAATGTGAACTATTTTTATTTGCATTAAAAATTTAAATTTTATGTCCTAGTCCAATTTAATTAAAATTCATTTTAGTAGTTATGGTGCAGTAAAAGTAGCCTAAGGCGTCCGAACTGGCAATGTCAAACAACGTTGGGCTCGACTAGTGGTTCTATATTTTGATAAAATTTTAAATGCAAACAAAAAAATAATTTGAAAAATAATTGTTGAATATTTTCAGAGTAAAAAAGTGTCCCCGCCAATTCGAAATTTGGAGATGCCGCTGCGTTCAATAACCATGGTCCTGTAAAGGGCCTTTGCCACCTGTATTGAATTGTTCCAAACGCAAACGAGCCAAATGCACAAAACTGGTCAGATTCGATCCGTCATGTTTCCGAAATTTTTAACAACCGTCATGTTCAGCGTAAAATACTACACAAAACGCATAGTTGAGTATGCATGTCCTTTCCCGTGTCAAAAGGGGGGGGGGGGGGTTTGCAAATCATAATGCGAATATTTTGAACACTCAAGTTCGATTCCCATTGGGTGCATAACCTATTTTTTACTTTATATTTCAGTAAGTATACTTAGTTCTAGGGCCAAAAACTATTGAAGAATCGATTAGAATCGTTTTCAGCACTGATTAGCCGTCAGCAACTGCCCTAATTTTGCGATTCCAAGCAAATGACCATCAAAATAAAAGGAAACCGGCCCAAATGATGCGTACTCAGTATTATATCGCCTCAATCTCTACCAATTTTTATTATTTATCAACACGTTTAGTGACTTTCTAAAATCAGAATTTCATGGAGAACCAGATAGAAATTTTTGCACACCGAAATCACTTCAGAAAAACACCTTAAGTAGCGAAGGTTTGACCAAGGAACAAAAGAGTACCATTGAGGGGCAAGATTTTAGGATTATTTTGGTACTGGCGTTTTTTGCGATTTTAATTCACATGCTTATTTACAACCATATGCTGAGAATGGCGTAAAGAAGCAGGGCAAAATGATCTTTTAAAAATCCTTTCTAAAAAAATATAGCGATTTCAAATCCAGCGGATTTCTTGAAACACCCTGTATTTTCGGTTCGTACTCATTTGCGCGCAATTCAATTTCTCTCGAATTTTTCTAATTCAAAACTATTGTATTTCATTCAGAAGCATGCCCCAATACAGTTTCATAGTACCAAAATACTGAAGCCAAACAAACTCAAAGATACCACGGGGCAGCTGAGTGCTTTAACCACATGAATGATATCTATTTGTTCCATGTACCAAACAAACCAAGTGGTCGTCCACTTGGATCAAATATATATTCACGTTTTTTGATTTTTAAAATCTGCTTTCTGCACTAATTAGGGCATTCTAAAAATAGTCTGACAGCAGTAAAATTAAGTTTTGATCGTATTTTACATTTTTCGTGAATTTTGCCAAACGTAACTTTACTACTGTCAAACCATCTTTAGAATGCTCGAATTAGTGCAGAAAACAAATTTTGGAACCTGAAAATGTGAAAAAAAATCTCGATCCAAGTGTACGACCACTTGGTTTTGTTGGCACATGGATATCCAGAGGTTCCAGCTACCAATATCGTCAGATGCTCTACAAAGAATTTTCTGATATACATCGTTGCTACTTCCAGCTTGTACTACCATTTAAATTACATTACCCAGAAACTACCATCCAACACCACCAAGTACCACTACCGGGACACTTCACCGGAGTACCGTTACATAGTCACTGCTTTGGTACTAACACCTAAGTACCACTTTCTTGGTACTACCTCCTCCATACTACCACTCAATTTACCTGAGTAACACCACCTGGGTACCACCAGCTGGAGACCACCTGGGAAGCACCACCTGGGTAACACCACCTTGGTACCACCACCCGGAGACAACCATTTTGGTACTACCACCTGGGGGCCACCACCTGGAAACCACCACCTGGGTACCACTACATAGGTACCTTTGAGGTCATGTTATAAGGTGGATCCTAACATTATCAATTCACCGGGGAGTAACAGAACATTTCGTGCCGAGACAACCTTTTCTGGCTGAATTCGGTGTGGATTGATTCGGTGCCGCCCGAAAGACCGAATAAATTGAATTGCGCGCAAATGAGTTGCGCGCAAATGAGTGCGCGCAAATGAGTTGCGCTCAAATGGTAAAACCGCAGTTGGATACAAATTGCGATTGGATACCGCAGTTGGATACACTTGCAGTTGGATACGGCATTTGGATACAGTTGCAGTTGGATACAGTTGCAGTTGGATACATTTTCGGGACATAGTTTGGGAGATAGTTTATAGTACTGCGGTGGTGGTAGATCGTAGTCCATACGTAGTCGTACCTAAATGGTAGTACTCAGTTGGCAGTACCCAAGTTGCATATTTGACTATTTTTTGTAATGCATCTGACCATGTTAGTACTTGGATATCTCTATGTCCCATCTACTAACAAATCCAATTTTGGTACAAACAAACAGGACTCCCTACACGATTTTAAGTTACAAAAAAGGTTGGTTTTGAATTTTGAACTAAATTTTGATTTGATATACTATCACGAGTTGATAGTCACGGGTTAAAGCTCACACGAGTTGATATTTTACCAAATTTTTGAATTTGATAAAATTCATATAAAGTTCAAAAAATATTATTTGTTAAAAAAGAGTCCGAATCAATGCAAGCTCGTTAGGGAGCTCCTATTGTTCGATAGTTTTTAGCTAGTTGGCTAGTATCTCGTGACCAGTGTTTCCAAAAATGACACTGACATCGCCACAATGACATGACATTATGACCTGACAATGACACTGACAATGACAATGACTTTTTAGCAGAATGACAATGACAATGACATGTCAGGTCATTGTCATTCTGCTAAAAGAGTCATTGTCATTGTCATTCTGACAAAAAAGTCATTGTCATTCTGCTAAAAAGTCATTGTCATTCTGACAAAAAAGTCATTTTGACTTGTCATCGTGATTCCGTCGAAGCCAGAGCCATCTATCACAAGTAATTTATTTCCTTCAGGTTTCTCCAGCGATGTCACAATCAGAATCGACGACTTCTCTCAATCGACGACTTCTCTTGTCAGAATGACAATGACTTTTTCGCAGAATGACAATGACTTTTTTGTCAGAATGACAATGACTTTTTTTGTCAGAATGACAATGACTTTTTGCAAAATGACAATGACATGTCAGGTCATTGTCATTCTGCTAAAAAAGTCATTGTCATTGTCAGTGTCAAGTCATTTTAAAAGTCACCTAGAAAGTCAGGTCATCGCGAATGTCATTGTCATTTTTGAAAACACTGCTCGTGACTGTTTCCATGCGTAAAAAGAGCTTTTATACTGCTATTTGACATTTTATCATTTTTGACACGTTTTGCTTCTGCAGCCGATAGTTTTGTGAAAAGTCCGATCTTTCAAATATCACTCATCTAAAAATTATTTAGATTTACAGGGTAAACAATGTTTAGGATTGTGAGTGTTAAATTAGAGAGTAAGTAAAAGTAGAAAACTAAACAACACGACACGGAAAATTATTAAAATTATGATGTTACCTTATGTTCTCTAACTAGTCGTGATTTCTGCCTCCGCTTTCTTTGATTTGACAGGCCTTCGATTTAACGGTCACCCTCTGTGGGCTCGATTTGGCTGTAAGTCTGAATAATATAAATAAACATACCCTCAATTGAACGGTTCCTAAATCCCGTTCCAAGAAACCGTTAAATCGAGGTTTACAGTATGGTAAGTACTAAGAAAACTGATCAGACACACTCATTTTGAATGAGCACTTATGGAAATTTCGAATTCTGTATTTGGCAAATTCCGGGTCAGGGTTTTTTAAAATTGATCCGGGCGGGTTTCGGGTCAGGGTTTTTGGCCAAAAATCAGTCAGGCGGGTCACTGGTAGGGTTGTCGATCGATTTGAAATTTTTCGATTATCGAAAAATTGAAAAATCGAAATATCGAAAATTTTCGATAATCGATAATCGAAATATCGAAAATATCGAAAATTTTCGATTAATCGATTATCGAATTATCGATCGAATCGAAAATTTTCGATTAATCGATTATCGAAATATCGAAAATATCGAAAAAATTTCGATAATCGATAATCGGGAATCGATCGAATCGAAATGTTTCGATAATCGATTATCGAAATAATCGAAAATATCGAAAAAGCTTCGATTTTCGGTCGATTTCGATCGATTTCGATAAATCGATCGACAACCCTAGTCACTGGTCAGGGCCTTGCAATGTTTCTGTTACTAATGAATTCTATCAAATTCAAAAATGTATCCAACTGCGGTATCCAACTGCAACTGTATCCAACTGCGGTATCCAACTGCAAATGTATCCAACTGCGGTATCCAATCACAATTTGTATCCAATCCAATGGCAGTCCGCGCAAATGAGTGCGCGCAAATGAGTGCGCGCAAATGAGTTGCGCGCAAATGTAATGGTATGTACGGCAAGTAGTAACGGTATTTTCCTTATGCTGAGAAATAAGTCCATATGAGGTGGAGTTATTAGAGAGTGGGGAGTTCATGAGAGGAATAAAGTAATCCATATTAGTTTTGAGAAAAATATTATCTACCGTATTTCCTCTAATAAATCGACATGTTCCATTAGGCTGACATGCTCTAAAAAGCCGACATGCTACAAGGTGTCCAAAAAAAGCCGACATGTCGACTTATTAGAGAAAATACGGTAAATTACTTTTTAACAATAGCATATGATACCCTGGTTATGTTTACAAAAATATTAATAAACTAAAAAATCGAGAAAAAGAAAAGAAAGAAATTGAAGCATAAAAATTCAGATAGTTTAGCTTAAAATTTAGAAAGATTCTCTTTTCAATATTAGGTCGTTCAATTTTGAAAACAGCGCCGGAGCCATAGCCATTCAAAAAACAGCGCCGGGCCAGCGCCGGGACGAAAATTTTCAGCACCGGCGCCGACCAAAATTTTTCATTGGCCCCAGTGCCGGCGCCGAGCGCCGGCCCGGTGCTGTTTTTTCCCGGGCAGCGCCGGCGCCGGAACAACACTGCTTGTAAATGATCATGTAAACTAATGTTCCAAAAAACGTCCCTTCTAAAATAATACCAAAAAACTCCGGGATAGTCCAAAGTAGAATGGCATGGAAGTGGACATGGCTGAATGTTTTTTGAGTCCTAGTTTTAACTTTATTCTAACTTTTTCTCTGTTTGATAGCTCAAATGAAAGCCTAGAATATTGGCTACATTTTGGTATATGAAACGCGTGACTTGTAGAAAAAAGTCGGAAAACCCCTCTCCCCAACGAACAATTTTTGGAAATTTGGGCAGGTTTAGCCTGTAAATCAGCTTCAGGAATTTTTAAATCATGATCTGATGATTTTATCGAATAGCCAAGAGTATGATGATCATTTTGATTACATACTTGTGTTAAAGAAGATGAAAAAACGGTATGCACCCAGGTAATTTAAACCTGAGAGTTCAAAATATTCGCATTATGATTTGCACTCGTCCCCTTTAATTGTCAAAAACAGTATAGGGTCTATCAATCGCCCGTATAATGATTTTCCACTTGTAGCCTACTAATGAAAGTTTGCAATTTAGTGAATTTGTCGCTGCAGACCAATATAGATGACTTCGATGCCTCGTTGCACGTCTGTGTTGCTTCCATTAGCCAAATCTGCTTCAAATATTGTATGTTTAGAAGCCGCAATCTCTTTATTTATTTTATCTTTTAGTGCTCGATCCGTGGGTTTCCTTCAAGAATGTTAAAGTGTTAAATCCATCGGCAATCTATGTAGCTTCTCTGCCCGGTCAAAACTTTAAAGGTGCTGAGGCTGGTAAAAAGCCTCTCAAGCTGGATCTAGAAGTCGGGAAGGTATGGGATAGCGATCTTGCCTCATATACCTGTTTAATATTGTTTTTTTAGGAATATTCATTCTGTTCATGTGGTCTTAGTGTAAAACAGCCTTGGTATAATCATCATGACTTTTCCTTATTTCACACCTACGAAATTTAGGTGTGACGGCAGTGAAAAGGGCAAGGGAAAAACACTTATGAAACCGATCAACTGTAAGAATTTATTGGATCAGTTATATAAAAACATTGTTTTTAGTCACGGTGGACAAGTCTGGAGAATATTCTATGTGCCTCTGCAAACAGTCGAAGACCATGCCTATTTGTGATGGATCACATAAATTCGTGAGTTTTTTTCATGAGCATTGTTTAGTCTGCATTTCATTAACTTGTTGTAGATTGACCAGACTCCCAAAAACATTGATGCTACGCCGAAATTCGTAGTGGTCAATGACACCGCAGTATACGAAGGGGTCTCCAAGAATCTGGGTTACAGAACAAAGGATGGCTGGCAAAAGTGAAGCTGACTAATGGAAAAATATAGCGTTCAAACGTCCTGTTGCAAACAAGGTGGTGGTATTATCATGAATGTAACTGTCCTCTAGGATTTTGTCTGTAGATGTAAATTGAAATAAAAAGTGTAAGCTTTTAGTTACAATTGTTTGTGTACATACTAATCGCAGGTGAGATGCAGGTCTGAGTGACACGTTGCTCGAAAAATTCAATTCATAAATTGTAATGAGACCTGTGCTGAGTGCTGCAGAAAACTGATTGTTTTTTGAAAAAAACCCCCGAATGTTTAATTTTCTTCTCAATCTTGAGCTGGTCCACTTGTGAACCCTGCTCTAATTTTTTTCTTCGATTATGTTTATAGGAAGTCAAGTCGGTCTTAAATTTCCACACCCCACTGATGCTATGCGGTTATCGAGATATGCTATTGATAAGCACCAAAAATCGAAGGGGTTCTCACCTTAATGGTAAAAAAAGTCGGTACTATTCCATTGTGTCACACCCCTTTCTTTTATACTTCAGTGTAGTACCCCTGGGTACAGTGGAATAGCGGCAGAAAATCTTTCCCAATCAATGATCCGAAAGGTAATGTCAGTCCTTACTGATGTTAACGCATTTACAATCGGATCTAGGACACTTCGCTACATGGACACTTCGCTACAGACAGTTCGCTACATTTTTCCAATTTTTTCGGTAAAATTTTACCGAAAAGATCGAAAAATATAGCGAACTGTTCGTAGCGAAGTGTCCATGCAGCGAAGTGTCGTTTGCCCTTTACAATCGACTCTGTGAGGGCCGGGCGGCGGTGAATTGCTCTCTTCAAATTGCCCTCGGTAAATTCACCCTCAAAATTTGTTCTGAAAGGATTTTTTTTATTCAAACGAGTTTGAAATTTTCCACTCTCAATGGTTCAGATTCATCCTCAGCAGCTTTGACTTACCTCGTAGTCTATAATCTTTTGGGTGCTCTCTTAGTTCAGTTGGGTCTCAAGTACCTGCAGAACTGCAACGTGAAAAAAATTCGCACCAAGTGGACGACCACCTGGATTGGTTGGTGCATGGATTACGCAGTACAACTGAGGTTGGATTATAAAAGACATTTTAAATTATAGGAGTTCTTCATAAGACAAAAAGTTCGCTGCTACCCAGGTACCACTGCCTGAATACAGGGTGTGTCAAATTACGTTAACATTTGAAAAAAAATCGGGTAGCATAACACCGTAGCGGCCCGTTCCCGGATTTTTGGGTGGCAAGCCCAGAAACGTCCTAATAAGGCCTTTAAGAACAAAACAACTCAAAACAACAAATCATAAAAGCAAAAAGGATGACGGAAAACGATAAGACGATCTTTATTGATGATCCCGGGGTATTTCTTCTGTAAGGTAGGGGCAAGGGTGGTTTGGACAAAACCACACTTGGTACCAAAAGTCACTTAAGTTCTGACTTAATTCAAACAATAACCCAAAACAACTCATTTGAATTAGCGCAAATCTTGGCACGACTTTACCCAACAAGCGCCTCAAACGCTTACAGCTGTTTCTGTCTCGTTTACTCGTCTAATCAGCGAGTCCAATATTTGTTCAACCCGTTCTCATCATTAACCCTCTTCTATTTTCAGCTATCAATCTCTGGGTGTCTGGTGAGAAGTCTCAAGCTTGCACGCAGCACATTCGCAAATTCGCATTCGCCTTCAGTTCAAAGCCTCCTCGCTCCTCTTGACTCAGCGTTGGTGGTTCAGCTATGCCAGTCCAATCTCCGTTCTCTGGATCTGGTCGTAAGTTGAGTTTGGTAATTTGGGAACCGAGTGAGCCATTGACATGGCTCGCACATCTAAAGTAATCCAAGGTCGAGGACCTGAACAGTCTCATAGTGAATGCAACGCCCTGAAAGGGGTTACAACTAGAAAAGAACCTTTACTCCCTGGAGTCAATGATGATGGAGAAATTTGGTACGAGTGCGCAACTCCCTGCAAAGGGAGTTCAATCCTTTTCAGATCGAGGCATATCCTCTCTCATGAGATCCACATTCCTCTGGGTAGAAGACAGCCACCACACAGAGACTATGAAGAGGTCGGCGGACATTAACCGTGAAGTGCTAGTGGATGCTCCAGAAGCCAAGAAGTCGCAGTCATCGCCAGTCCAGGGGCCATTCCATCAGTCAACCGAGAAGCCAGCCAGTCTCAGCAAAGAATGGGCCATCAAAAATCCAATAGCATCTATGCATTTTTATTGCACCTGCGAGAGCCCTAGTGGCTCTCGATTGAATCAAATAAACCCCTTCATAAGTCTTGTGTGTGTGTGCCTAGTCTTCTATATTTTACTGGTAGCACCAAAGACATGAGGGGGGATACTTATGCCGATCTGACAGGGATCAAGACTCCTCACCTGAGACTCGAAGGGGTCTCAGGGACATCTCTAGATTTAGATAGGAAACAAGCTTAGGAAATCTAGGAACATCTTACTTATCTCATAGGAACATAGTCTAGGACAGTTTAGGGAGAAACCAGAGTCGTACTGCGATCTCGAACCATAGAATCCATAGGCAGTACTCGAGAGGGTGCTGTCCTGCAACTAGGTACGTGCAAAGTAGGGAAGATAGTTAGTGTAAACAAGTCATCCGAAGGTACAGCTAAGCTGTACCTAAACCAGAACATTGGACTACCAGTGGAACTAGAAGTTGAGTTCCCGCGAACGTCAGATATATCATCTCCTGGGACTCTGAAGGCCTCCAGGAACACAGTATTCGTGATGACTCCGTGGTCAACTCAAGTGTTGGCGATTTAGAAGAACCTAGACAGATAACCAAACGCCCAGCTAGTTGGGGGTACAAATGGCAGTCAACCAGGAGTCGCCACGACTACCACATATTCCGAAAAATAGATAAACGTAATGATACAATGGGCAGGTGCCGTCGCCAGATACATGACAAGTGTGTCCACTAGAAGTTGGTCTCCGACGCGATCTACGAACATAGATCGGAACACCGTGCACTTGAAACTCAAGTCGCTGCAATGAGTATGATATCCGCATACTTCAGCAAGCTGAAGTCACTCGAAATCAGGCTTTCCAGACGCATCTTCAACTTGACGAAGATTTGCGACATCAAGATATTGCTCGAATCAGAGAAGAATATCGCCAAGCATCAGAACCATAGCTCTCCGATACCAGGATGAGCTCGCGCTTAGAGAACGAAACTTTGAAGCCAGAATGCAACAAATGCACGCAGTGCACAGTCAAGGTGAACCCAGAACTGAGAGTTACTCCTCACGTTACGAT
>SADC01000695.1:0-62992 GCA_004194705.1 Ditylenchus dipsaci | reverse complement strand
TTAACTTCCGGAAGCCTACCTTTTTTGAAATTTTTTCGAGCTCTCTGATGCATAATTTGATAAGCTTTCCAATGGTATAACCAAAAAGTTTGCGCGAGCTTTAGTTTAAAACGCTTTTTTTCTCAAAATATTCACAGGTCTCGAAAAATAAAAATTTCCAGAAAGAAAGAGCTTCAAAGTGATATTGTTTCAAGTGTGCATAATGTATAGTGGGCAAGAACCAGACAAAAATAGATAGGAAGTGCCCGCCCACTTTCAAAGACATATTGATCCACGAATGTTAACAAAATGACAAAAGCAGTATTTGTAACTCCACATAACATGCTCTCCGAAAAAATAAAAATGGGGTCAAAATTCTAGGTAACAAAATTTACAATAACTGCTTCAAAATTACAGAAAGCGGGTTTCAAATGTACAGCTTTATTGTCAATCACAATCTTATAGTTTTCATAGTCATTGCTGTGGACATCTTTCTAGCTTCCTGTTTTACTAAACTATATTTGGTTATGTTCATTTCCACCAGTCCATTCATCAATATTAACTGGTCAGGCACTGACAACTGTAGAGAATTGGCCACCACCTGCACTGAGGTGTATTTGGCTAGGAAGCACCAATTGGTGAAGGTCACAGACCAGGGAGGCGATCCATTGTTGAAGACTGGCATCAGACGGAAACTTTTGAGACTGGTCAACATAGCCAATAGTTTGCCTGTGTATTCCTTGCCTAGTAGTCTGCAAATATGTCATAATTATGAATTGACATAGTATTTGACTACAAACTTGTGGTGGTTTAAGTCGATCACAGCTGAGAAATTCTCGTTTTTCCAGTCCACTGAGTCGGCTCGCTTACAGGAATACCCATAAAGTTGAAGATTGGAGGACAAATCACTTGAAATTAGGTATTTGAATTATAGACAAGTCGGAAAATACAAAAACTCGGGCGATTAAAAATGTTCAAATTTTTTTTGCTGACACGATCTCGAAATTTTGTAGGATGAAATGAGATCCTGGCATTTTTGATTGAAAATCTGATACATTTTTGTTGTAAATCTGTCAACTTTTTTCATAAAACTAGTCCTTTATTGAAGTCTGGTAAGAAAAACATTATTTAATTTAAAACAATCGAAAACAATCGTTTAAACAAACAGTTTTACGATAAAAGGGTTTTTTACTTCTTTAGAGGGCCATTGCCGTCTCCGACGGGTGTACCGAAGAATTTAAAGAAATATTTGCTAAAGGCACATTTGCTAAAAAAAACTTTTTGCTAAAAAAAAAATTTTGCTAAAGACACATTTGCTAAAAATTTCTTTGGTAAAAGCAAATTTGGTAACATTTTTTTGGTAAGACACCGTTGGTAACTTTTGGTAACCCAAGCCATCTATGGAGTCCGTGTTAAGCAATAAGGGTCAGTCAATGCCTATATTAACGAAAACTGTTGAGATGTTCGCATTTGATGAAGAGTCTCTTGTAAGCAACGAAGATGATCGTACAAACTTTCTGGGAGACGAATCTAGCGAAGAGTCAGAAACTGAGGAAGAAGAAAATGTTAATGAATATTGGTAGGTTTTGCTGCTCACTTAACTTAGAAGGACTTCTAGTTACCCAAACCTAGGCTCCCCCACCTGTGTACCACTACTTGAGTACCACTCACCTGGATACCCCTTTTTGGGTGCCCCTGCCTGGATACCCATGTCTGAGTACTACTACGTGAGTAATACATATTATTACCATTATCATCAGGGCTAAGCCCCTGGGTACTGATGGTGGATCAGGACCACTCAGGTCTGATGAAGACTGAGAGTGTAACTACAGGGTGTCCCAAATATTTTGGAACTTTTCTTTTGCCATAACTTTTTCTCTAGTGCGATTTTTGAAATTCTGTAAACGCAGATCGACTCAGAATTTGATAAGAATTTTTTTTTTGGTATATAAAGTCAAAAACACGATTTCCGCTTGGTCCCTCCTGTGGTTTGGGTCTTGCCCATCCAGAAGCCATCCAGAGACCAGGACATAAACCACAGGGGGGACCAAGCGAAAATCGTGTTTTTGACATTATATACCAAAAAAATTCTTATGAAATTCTGAATCGATCTGCGTTTACAGAATTTCAAAAATCGCACGAGAGAAAAAGTTATAGCCAAAAGAAAAGTTCCAAAATATTTGGGACACCCTGTACTAAGGGTGTAAACCACTATGAGTATAATTAAGGAGAATTCAATAGTAGAAAACTATAAAAAACTTGAAAAGTGAGGGAAAAGAGGAAAAAAGTGGGAATGAGAGTGTCTTCGACACAAAAAAAGCACAAAAATGCTTTACCAAAAGAAATTTTAAAAAAATACGCTTTTAGCAAAAAAATTTAGCAAAAAGTTTTTTTAGCAAATGTGCCGTTTAGCAAATATTTCTTTAAATTCTTCGGTACACCCGTCTCCGACATTGGTTGTCCCCGCCAATTCAAATTTTTTTCTTTATCGTTGGATTTACGTACGAATTTTTCAACTTGGTTTCTAACAAAACTATATCTAAAATTAAATTCTAGGCCTTGTGTTGTTAAAAACCAAGCCAAAAAAATCCGTACTGAAGTTCAATGATCAGATAAAAAAATTTGAATTGGCGCGGGACAATTCAAAACAGGTGGCAATGGCCTTTAAGCTTTAAAAAGCATGTTTGAGTCTGTCCTGAGATACGCCGACCTACCCTCGCCTAAGCCTAAAGACTATAAAAATAACAATATTTTGATAGATAAAATTTGTGCCAAAAACAACAGGGGGACCAAGGCATATTTTTCAGCGTACCTTCGAATACATATAGAGCCACCATTTGGATTCGGCCACATATCAACCAAACCACATATCAACCAAATATCACGGTCCATCTTTATACTTAAATTCCTTGAAAAGTAGATTACCGTATTCACTCTAATAAAAGGGCACCCTCTATTAAACGGGCACCCTCAAAGGGTGGTTGAAAATAAACGGGCACCCTTTAAAGGACCATGAAACTTGATAAGCACAGCAATTTTCGAAATTTAAATTTGCGCGGGACCACTCTGATTTTGTCAATAATGTTTTCCAATTATTTTTCGTTTGCATGTGAAATTTTTTTAAAATCTAGAACCATCTATTTACAAGTCGAGCACAACGTTGCTTGTCCATGCCAGATCGGACGAGTTAGCCTACTTCCACTGCACTATAAGTACTTAGTGTGTTGGTGTTTGAAATGACTCATAAATAAAATTCAAATTTTAATGCATACAAAAAAATTAATTCAAAAAACATTATGGACAAATTAGGGCGATCCCGTGCGTATTTGAATTCCGCAAATTGCTGTGGCTTATCATGTTCATGGTCCTTTTAAAAGGGTGGGGGAACCTTATATACGCATCGCCCTAGGTCACAGGTTCGACTACCACTGGGTGCAAACCCTGTTTTCTCTCTCTTTTTATTTACAAGTTTGGTGTCAAAATGTAGACAAGGTTCTGGGCTTTCATTTGAGCTATCATACGGATATAAAAGTTAGAGCTAAAATATAAAAAACATTGAACGTGTCCGAATCGATTCGGGTGCGCTTGGGTTGCTGTCTTTTGTTCCCTGGTCAAACCTTCACTAGCTACCTAGTTTTGCTGAAGTGATTTTGGTGCGTAAAAATTTCCATCTGGTTCCTCATGAAATTCTGACTCCAGAAAGTCATTAAATGCGTTGATAAATAAATAAAATCGGTGAAGGCTCGGGCTATATCAAACTGAGTACGCATCATTTTGGCTAGTTCTTTTTATTTGGAGGTCATTTGCCTGAAATCGCAAAATTGAGGCAGTTGCTGACCGTGAAGCAGTGCTGTAAATGGTTGCAATCGATTTCTCGATGATTTTGGCCCTACAAGTCAGTAAACAAACTAAAAAAAATAAAAAACCGCAGAGGGACTTGATTTTTCGACAATAGGAAATGCGCATATAAAGTTCCAATCACCCCCCCCCCCCCCTTTTTTTAAACAAAAGGGCACCCTCCATCCGAGCTGCCTGTTGCAAGTTATTTTCTCGAAAGCTTATCCTAAAACGAAAAAGGGGAATCGTAATACCCGTTTAGAAAGAAGCAAACATAAAAGAAGCAAACAGAAAATAAAAAAATACTGAGGAACAAGTACTTGGAAACATTTTGCCAAAAATTAACACACTCAGAGAATGTTTTGAAATTTTTTCGATCGTTGAAAATTATACGGGCACCTACAATAAACGGGCACCGTCGAGGGGGGGGGGTTGAAAAATAGGCGGCATGCCGTTTATTAGAGTGAATACGGTAAGTTATTTTACGGACTTAAAAACAAACCCTTTTCCTTAGTGTTGGATTCAGCCGGTTAAGCGAACCGCTCGGTTCACCGAAAACTGAGTTTTTTCGGCAATAAAGCGAAACCGAAAACCGGGTTCAGAAAAAGCGGGAAAACCGAATACGGGTTTTAGCGAATTACAGGTTTATTTACGACAAAATTTAACCAAAAACCGGGGACAGGTTGGTTAACCGACCGAAAAAATTGCAAGAACCAGAACCGGAAACCGGCTTGGAAACATTTTGAAACCGGTTTTTTAAAAACTGAGCCATCTTAAAAAAACAAACCGAATCCAACCCTACTTTTCTTTTTAATACGCCCAATAGGAATTTGTAGACCTGTATATTCTGACTCAGAATTTCACGCTGAACACGATGGTGCGGGTCCTTCTCGCTTCAATTATTGACGGAGTAGGTGAAAAAGGGTCCGGAGGGTAACAAGTTGTGGATGGTCAAATCCAGCTAAATACCCACAAGTTTTCAAGTGGTGCGCTGTGATTTTTATAGTATGACCGCAAGGAACTCAGCTTTCTATTGATAATTAACATAGCCTGTTTTTATTCATAAAGTCTATCTAAATCACCTCTTATTTGTTAGTATTGGGATTCTCATTGTGTCCAACTCTGACTTCCTGTTATAAAAGCGTGGCAAAATATGCGAAAAAATATTTAAGTTGGGTGGCGAATTTCCTCTATCTTTTTTTCGATTATGAAATTATTGGTTTGACACTGTATTCTTGTTCAGCGTGGCAGGGAACTGCAAAAAGTGCTAAATTTAGCACCGTTTTAGCACCAAAAAAAAGTGCTAAAATAGTGCCAAAGAAAAGCATAAATTACTCTTTTTTGCGTTAGATCAAGTCTTGGATAAAAACTTATAAATATTCTACTGTTAGTCAACTACAAAATGAGATATCGTACATTGAATTTGGTAGTATAGAGTAAAAGATATGAGGATTCAGATTACGAACAAAAAAAGGTGCTAAAAAGGTGCTAAAATGGATTTTAGCACCTTTTTAGCACTACTTTTTGTGTGTTTTTCATACCATCATATCTTTTACTCTGTGCTACGAAATTTAATGTACGATAGCTAATTTTGTAGCTGACTAATAGTAGAATATTTATTGGTTTTATCCAAGACCTGATCTCACGCGAAAAAAGAGTAATCTAGAATTTTCTTTAGCACTATTTTAGCACTGTTTTTTGGTGCTAAAACGGTGCTAAATAAGCACTTTTTGCAGTTCCCTGCAGCGTGTTCGATTTTCTTATAAAACTGCTTTAAAAATTCATGAGTCACTGTCGAATTTCAAATTCCGCTCAAGACAAAATCATTTAAGAGGCGAAAAAAATCAACATTTGAATAATTTTTGTTAACCTTCATCCTATCGACACATTTACACTGACCTTATGTGGTCGATTATTACTATAAGTAGTAGCATTACCTGGTTTGTCCGTCATAAGTCCACAGAGCACTGCTTTCACTGGCCTTGCATATGCGCAGGCTGTCCAAACCATGGATCAAGTCTAATCCTGTGCATTCTCTCTGTTTGGCTGCTAGAATGGCTATTCTCTCACCTGCCAGAAGGGGAAATAAGCACTTAAAGACGCACAATTAATGTCCCTTAAAAATGCCAAAAACTTCTACATGAACAAGACTAGAAGACAATGACTTCAAGGAGTTTTCGTTCGGAAATTGCCTGGAGATCTGTTCCACCTTGTTTTCTTTTTGATCCTCTTG
Organism: Ditylenchus dipsaci; assembly: GCA_004194705.1. Lineage (NCBI taxonomy): Eukaryota > Metazoa > Nematoda > Chromadorea > Rhabditida > Anguinidae > Ditylenchus > Ditylenchus dipsaci. The sequence continues at coordinate 56,943 of SADC01000695.1, read as the reverse complement.
GGCTTCATTAAGCTGAGAGTTGGCTCCAAAAAAGCTTCTAATGAGGGGTGTGTTGTAGCAAAAGAGATTGCCTTTGGCCGGTTGATCTGTAGATAACAGCCTGTAAGCTTCCTCCATGTTTTTGAGAAAAGTATGACCAGCCTAAAGATATTTTCATTTGTATAACACTTAAAAGCTGGTTTGTATTAATACGAGCAATTTGTCTAGAATTTCTCGCTGAGCAAGATAGGAGGAAAAATTCTTTCGAAAAGTGCTCTTATCGTGGAACCTCCCACGGGCTGAAGCACACTCTTTGGGGTGGCCCAGAAGTGCGTTTTTTCAAAGTTAAGTATTTTTATGGCTGTTTAAACGATAAAAACGGCCAAAAAAGTGTAAGAAGGACATTTTTAAAAAGTAAAATTTTCGAGTGCCTTGGTCCCCCTATGGTTTTTGGTCATTTTTGACTTAATTACCACTATTGAAACTGAAAAGATAAAATTTGAGCATAGTTTTGTAAACTGGGGCCTACCGCATAAATAAACTCTGGTATGCATACATGTTTTATGCATCCAGAGTAACTTTCGAGTGATTTGTGTCTAAGGTATGTGGGTGTGCGCATCTCAACTCCAAGCCCCCAAGCCCCCTGCGCCCCCGAAGGGGGCGCAGGGGGCTTGAGATGCGCGCACACACTTACCTTAGACATGATTCCGAGAAGTACTCTTGACCATAAAATGCATATAGAGTCTTTTTTGCCACGGCCCAGTTGAAAAACATGGTGAGGCAGTCGAAGAATGAAACATAAGATCAAGCGCCTCTATGGAACCAGTGATAATTTGCTCGCCTCGTACATTGCTGAAGCCGTTTTTCGTCAGAACTGTCGTGCAAGGAATCAGAATTATTTCAGAAAATTTGTTGAACAACTCGTGAAAATTTATGAATGTCAGTGTGTCGCCGAAAGAAGAAAATAAAATTGGTTAAAATAGAAGCGAAAAATAAAAAAAATCAACAGGGGGACCAACGCGAAAAATGGGACCTATTGTCGTATAGGCCCCAGAAATCTCAGGGCTTTCTTTCCAAAATTAAAGATTTTACCATTGAGTTAAAAAAATTCCATAAAGATAGGTCCGAATGCTGTGAAAAAAGTTTTCGAAATTTTTTTTCCGACATAAAAAGTGCTCGACACAAATTTTTAGATTTTGCCTCAAACTTTTAGTTTGCACATTTTAAAAGTCCGTTCATTTCTGTACCAGAGAACTCAAAAAATGTTGTGAAAGAAGGTGACAGTGTGAAGTTGCGCCAACTTTTGTAAACATAATCGTTGAAAAATTTATTTCCCAATTCTCGCCCATTATGCATTGTGCATTGTTAAAATAATATGTTATTCGACGCAGGAGGCAACGGTCCTTCTTTTTGTCAGATCGAATTGGCTGAAAAGCTTAAAAGATCTTGACAAAAAAGCGTTTCAAAACCAAACTATCATTTTCATGTATAAAATTTTTGACTTCTTTTGTCATTTTTTCAAAAAAAATAATCTCCCTGAAACTTTCTGAGTAAAATATCAGAAAGCTCTACTAATATTGCATGAGATAGTTAAAAAATTTTTTGAAAAAAGGGTGGACAGTGAGAATTTATAGGGTTGTTACACAGTTAACTCGATTTTTATAAAATTTTGACCTCATTTCTTGTTTTTATGCTACTTTTTTTCTAAAACTTTGAGCCCGTTACCCCAAGTTCGAGAGCCTAGAATGTTGGCTATCCAATGGTATAAAAATTTCTTGGTTTGGTTCACGAAAATGCAAATATTTTATCGCAAACACTTTCGAATTATTTCGAATTATTTTCGAACTTTTAATTCGAAATAGTTCGAAATAATTCGAAAGTGTTTGCAATAAAATATTTGCATTTTCGTGAACCAAACCAAGAAATTTTCATACCGTTGGATAGCCAACATTCTAGGCTTTCGAACGTGGGGTAACGTGCTCAAAATTTTAGAAAAAAAGTGGCATAAAAACAAGAAATAAGGTCAAAATTTTAGAAAAAATCGAGTTAACTGTGTAACAACCCTAAGAATTTATGAACAATTTAATAAATATAATCATATTAGAGTTGAACCCTTTCTTAGAGCGAAATTTTTTTCGCCTGTGAAATTGCAGAATCCGACACCAAATCATGATCAGCGTGTCTGGTTTGCTTATAAAACTATTTTTAAAAATCAGTTTCTGCTGTCAAATTTAAATTCCTCTCGACACAAGAAACATTTAAATTCGAATTATGAATTTAATTTGAAATAATTTTTGTCTTGCGAAGAATTTGGAAGACAAGAGTGAATTTATTTTTCCAAGAGTAGTTTCTTAAGCAAACCAGACACGCTGATCACGAATCCGGTGTCGGATTCTGCAATTTCACTGGCGAAAAAAAATTTTTCGTTAAAAACATTTTGACTTTAAAACGATCATGTTCATTAAATTTTTCATAACTTCTCACTGTCCACCCTTTCTCTAAGATTTTTTTCAGATATCTCATGCAATATTAGTAGAGCTTTCTGATATTTTACTCAAAAAGTTTGAGGGAGATCAATTTTTTTTAAATGACAAAAGAAGTCAAAAATTTTATACCTGAAAATGATAGTTTGGCGCTACTGTAATATACCCCCCCCCCAAAAGCGCTACTGTAATATACCCCCCCCCCCAAAATCGACCTACTGTCATATACCTTTCCCCAAAAACCGACTTTTTAGGGATGGTCAAAAACCATTTTTACACAATAATTTTGCCATAAAAAGACCAGAAAAGCAATTTAAATGGGATTGCGGGCTGTATTGAGAGGGGAAGGGAATAATACAGGGGCCACTTCTCGAGATGGTTAGGATCCTTAGAGTATTAATTCTCTAAGCGTCTAAGGGTGCTTTCAAACCCAGGAACTTGTGGTGCAGGCATAAGTATAAGTACTTTTCATGGACCAAACAGATCAGCGAGGTGGACCTCGCGGGTTTACTCATAGGCCTAGTACTTTTTGAGTGCTAGGCTGGATTTTTGGATGCTGGGCCTCTGGCCCGGCTTTGTAGAGCGAGGGGAAATGCTCTTCGGAGAAAAAATAAAGATGTTGAACATGGTTTTGAATACTGGGGCCTACCGCATAAATAACTCTGGTATGCATGTTTTTTCATGCATCCAGAGTCGCTTTCGAGTGATTTGTGTCTAAGGTATGTGGGTGTGCGCATCTCAACTCCAAGCCCCCAAGCCCCCTGCGCCCCAAGAGGCGCAGGGGGCTTGAGAGTTAGAGATGCGCGCACTCACTTACCTTAGACATGATTCCGAGATGTACTCTTGACCATAAAATGCATATAGAGTCTCTTTTTGCCACGGCCCGAGTTGAAAAACATGGTAAAACAGCCAAAAACTAGGTAGAGAGTGGTTCAAATAATTGGATTTTTTTGTTCTCTTCCACCCCATTACAGCCCAAAGTTCCATAGAAATTGCTTTTTTAGTTTTTTTACAGCAAAATAATTGCTTCAAAATGGTTTCGACTACTTCTAAAAAAGTCGAATTTTTTATGGATGCCTAAAGTATTCATTGGATGCCTAAACTTTTTATGGATGCCTAAAGTATTTATCGGATGCCTAAACTTTTTAAGGATGCTTAAAGTGGTTAAGGATGCCTAAACTGCAATTGAGTCCTTAAAACATGTTTTTAGTGGCGAAAAGCCATTTTCCTGGGAAAAAAATTTTTCATCAAAAATCGACCAAACCATGATAACCCTTGTTGGTCGAAAATCGACTTAAAGGGCATGCTCGCGCCTAGGGTTGGGGAACGGTCATATGAATGGTCATATGACCGGTCATATGACGTCATATGACCGGAAAATGACCGACAAAATGACCGCTCATAGAAGAATTGGTCATTTATTCCTATTTTTCCTGAAAAGAATATTTTTATTTTTTTGCTTCTGCAATTTTTTTCGACTGTGTTTTGTTAGTGTTTTTGTTGTTTTCGATCGCGGATGTCTCGTCTCAAGCAAATTTAAGCATGATTTGAATGGTTTGAGTCACAAAATCTTATGGTCTGTTTCAGGATGACAGTCGACACAGCCTCCCAAGTGAAGTTCATCAAACAAGCCGGTCAGAGATAAAAATCCAGTTGTAACTCCACGAAATGTAGGAAGCAATGAAGAAAATGATGATTTTGATGTGTTTATGAATGAATTTGAGGGAAATGTTATGTTATATGAATAAAACTTTATGATAAAGTGAAATTCGGGGAAATGACCAAATATGACCGAAAATGACCGAAAATGACCGGTCATATGACCGATTTTAGAAATGACCGGTCATTCGGCAACCCTACTCGCGCCCGATACAATATTCTTGCATTTTAAATTCGCAGGTACCAGGCACACCAGAGATTTTGAATTTCAAATTCAAATTTTGAAATTATTTTGAGTTCTGTGCTTTATCTTTCGTGACTTGTCGGTGATTTTTGCTCTCATTTTACGCTTGATTTTCTTACTGACTGACTGTTTTGTTTTAGCGGCAAAGAGTCTCAGGTATTATTAGACGTTTTTATACAAATCACGCTGCGACTGCATATACCGTATTTTCTCTATTAACTCCCCCCTCTCTGATAACTCCCCCTATTTCGACCCCATATCTCAGCCTAAGGAAAAATTTTTGTAAATCTGTTTTTTCGTTTTCTTAATCACCACGATCTTAGTTGATTCCACTTTTTAGATTTCGGTCGGGCATCCGAAAATCTCAAAATCGAAATATTTTTTTTCCGATTTTTTAAGGGTTGAAAAATAACTCCTCCGGGGGACTTACTACAGAAAATACGGTATCCTGTCAAAGTCCCTTATAAAAGTAAATAAATATAGCAGGCAACCATTTACGTAGTGATTTTTGACTTTGTCAGCCTGTATACGGTCGAAAGTGTCACTTTCTATATGCCTTCGTGCTCCATTCCATGGCAGTATGGCTAGGCCCTTGTAACATATCTGTCAGAGCGCGTCAACTTCTCTGAAGAGGCTGCCTAGCGAAAGTGTTCATTCCGCTGGGCTTTTCACCGCTAATTTTCAGGTTCAATCGACAATTGGGGCTTCGTAGCATTTTTGTAGCAGCTCACATATAGAAGACGATTAGACACAGTCTAATTCATTCATCAGCAACGCTTTCCATTGCATCGAACAACAATCAGCTGGGTCATAATTTACTACAAATTGATCTTTCTCGGTATTTTTTCTGGCTTGCCTCCACGAATTCTTTCAAGCTCCATGCTACCGTTCAGAACTTGTTCTTAGCTTGACATATGCTGATGATTACTCAGGGGTGGGATTTTTGTACTTTTTAATAGATTTGTACTTTTCTTGGGAACCCAAATTGTTTTTTTACATATTAGTCAAAGTGTTTTTTTTTGCTTCAAAATGGTAATAAGCACTGGATGAAAGATCTTTTTCCTTCAAAAGTAGTCAAAGTTTACTTTTTTCTGTAACTTTCCGTTCCCGCTCCTGAATTACGACCATCTTCAGGATGCTCCACTAGGTTCATACCATGAACCAATCCATCAATTGCGCTTTTCGTCGTCTAGTGGTATGCGTCTCTAACTTTAGGGGAGTCTATCCGTACAACCATTAACAGCGACGATTCTTAGAAAAGAGGATGTTGAATATGCTGAAACATCAATATTACCGATCAGAGTGATGTTGCCTGTCGGGATATTTTTTTGGCTCCAGAAGTCAGAGGAACACTACGTTATATGACAGTAGCGTCGATAGTTTTGATTTGAAACGCTTTTTTGTCAAGATCTTTTAAGCTTTTCAGCCAATTCGATCTGACAAAAAGAAGGACCGTTGCCTCCTGCGTCGAATAACATATCATTTTAACAATGCACAATGCATAGTGGGCGAGAATTGGGCAATAAATTTTTCAACGATTATGTTTACATTTGTTTACTTAGGGAACCCTGCTTTAAAAGCACATTTTCACTAAAGTAGCTGACTACTTAGACACCCACAAAAGACCAGTAAGACGTATATTTTGACACAAAGGTTTGATGTCGTCTTGATTTACACTGACTTAGTCAACGCCTAAGGCTTCGCCTAAGAAAAAAAGTTGATTTTAAATAAGGCCGCCTCCCCACCCCCCCCCCCCCCCCCCCACGAAGTTACAAGTGCCAAGACTCGAAGGAAGTAAAGAGGGACTAGTAGATGGATTTATCTATAGCATTTAACGAGATAGTATTTAACGCTATTATTTGCTATTATTTGACAAGTGCCAAGATGTGTCTCCAAAAAAGACTCACGCATGGAGCCAGCTCGAACAGTGGCAATAATTCAGCGGAGGTGTATTGGTCGATCAGGGGAACAAATTTGTTGAACTCAGAAAAGTCAGATCCACACTCGCACTTGCTTCCAGAAATCAAAGGCCTTCGAGCAGTCTGGTATGCCAGGGTCTGGCCTCAACAACTTATGGTATACACTCTAGTGCCTATTGACAGAAATTGTACCTGTTTGGCCATAGCTTTCAACCTATTGGATAAAACTAATAGGGAAGGCTTCTCCTTGCTGCTCAAAGCGTAGTAATTGTCAAATTGGTTGGCTTCACTATCTTCGGCTATATGCAAACAATGTGTGATGATCCAGTGAAAAAAGTTTCTATTGCAGGATAGCAAAGGTCGGAGCACTTCAATACACTGGTTTTTGGATTTTAAAGTGGTGGTAGCACTGGGGCGTGTGGGGTCAGCTAAGCATTACTTATTGATTAGGGTCGAAAATAGTTAGTCAACCAACCATAGCCAGTGCAAAAGGGCGTTGAAAGGCTCTAGCGGTAATGTCGAACATGGTGGAGTGTTGAACAAGCATGTATAGTCCTAGCTGCTGGTTGTAGATGGAGGAAAAGGATCCGTGAACAATTTTCTGAGCTCATTATCAGAATGGCTACCTTCAAGTCAGTGATTATTCGGTACTTATCACGTTTAACACGCACCCCCCCCCCCCCCCCCGGCCCACTCCCAAATTTTGTAAAAGTCAAACAAAACGTTCTAAGCACTTTCCTGCTAACATGATACACTAACATTTGTAAACAGTTTCCGATAAAAAAAATTGAAAAGTTTTTTCAAAAAAACTTTTGACTAAAACTCATGTAAGCCAGATGGTCTTTTTGAAGAATTTTAAGGGTACTTTTGACTTAATTTTGGTCAATATAAGAAAGGCTAATCATTTTTGTAGCAGAAATACTTTTTTCGTGGCAAATTTTTATTTTGCCTGATTTATTAAAATTTTTTGTCTTTTCACAAAATTGATAATACCATCATGTAGCCCTACTCTTCTAGTTTCTAATGATGTATCGTTTCATCAAACGTCTTTGCAAAATTTAGTACAAAAAAATTCAAAGCATGAAGCAAATAAAAAAAATTGCTTCATACTTTAAATTTTTGCACTAAATTTTGCAAAGACGTTTGATGAAACGATACCTCATTAGAAACTAGTAGAGTAGGGCTACATGATGGTATATCACTTTTGTGAAAAAGACAAAAATTTTTAATAAAATCAGGCAAAATAAAAATTTGCCACAAAAAAAAGTTTGGCTTATTACTTGGTCCATCTGGTGTAAATTTTAGGCTTTAGGCCCAGGCAAGGGTAGGTCAGCGTATGTTAGGATAGACTAAAACATGTTTTTTTTTACCTTTTAAAGCTGGAAAGCAGTTTTAAGCCCGTCCTAACTATCCTGGTCTACCCTTGCCTGAGTCTATAAAATGCAAAAGTAATTGAAAAATGACACTAAAATACCCTAAAAAACCATCTGGCCTTCATGAGTTGGAGTACAAATTTTCTGAAAAATTTCAAGCGGAAACTGTTTAGAAACGTTTCTTGTATCGTATTAAGCAGAAGTAATTGGCTTAGGACCTGTTTTCGGGTCATTTTCCAAAAATTGGGGGTGTTAAACGGAATAAGTACGAGTATTTAGCTAAATTAACAGAGTGTGTCAAGAATTTGATACACTGTGAAAGGCCATAACCTTTTCTAGATCGAATTCCAGAAATCTGTAAGCACCAATCGACTCAGAAAAAATATTGATTTTTTGGTATATAATGTGAAAAACCAATTTTCGCTTGGTCCCCTGTGGTTTGGGCCTTACCCATCCAGATGCCGTCCATAGACCAGGACCCAAACCACAGGGAGGACCAAGCGAAAAACGTTTTTCACATTATATACCAAAAAGTTGTATATTTTTTTGAGTCGAGTGATGCTCACAGATTTCCAGAATTCGATCTAGAAAAAGTTATAGCCTTTCAAGTGTATCAAATTTCTTGACACACCCTGTATATTCTAGTTAGACAATTCCATTGATTTTCTACAGTAGCGTCCAAAGTAATGCAACAAGATTTTTCGCGGAGTTTTTTTCTTAATGCTTTTTTTAATACTATGTGAATTTGAATACAAAATTCTATTATAGTCAAGTCTCGATTTAGCGAACCCGATTTAACGAAACTCTTGATTTAACGAATCCTTTTTTTGGTGGCTATTTGGCCACCGATAAATAAAATGACTAAATAGCTCTCGATTTAACGAAACTTCGATTTACGAACATTTTGGCGTCCCCGGGGTTGTTAAATCGGACTTGACTGTAGCAGTTTTGTAGCACGTTTTCTCCTCTATCGATGCATAACAAATCAGAAACCTTTTTGATATTACGCGCCAATTACATTTTCCGAAACATGTCATTTTTGATGGTCCAGTAATGCAACAGACTTGATACTGACAGATAAAAGTTGTTTTGAACTTTTTGTTAGTTTTGTATGAAGTGCAAAGCACTTTTCTTAGCTACAATTAGGTAGGTCAAGCTCTTTTTTAGATGATTTTAGAAAAAGTTGTGATCTTAAATATAAAAGTGTCGATTTAGTTGAAATCAGGGTAAAATTAAGGAAAATGGTTGTTTGAGTGCACAAACAGTGGCTTTTCTCGAAATTTATTCTATCAAGTTTTCATTAATGCATTACTTTAAAGCTCTTTGATTTCCCTACAAATGATTTGTGTACGTTGTGTGTGTAGAATGACACAAGGCTGAAATACAGACGGTTGAAGTTTTAAAAAAATTAAAATGACTCAAAATAAGATAAAAACATAGGTTTTTTCTTTTTAAAACTTCAACCGTCTGTATTTCAGCTTGTGTCATTCTAACACCACGTACGACAAATCAATTTTGTAGGAAATCAAAAGCTTTAAAAATGATTTAAAAAAAATGAATTTCAAAAATGACATGTTTCGGAAAATGTAATTGTGAGCGCGTAATATCGAAAAGGTTTCTGGGATTCTGTTTATGCATCGGAATAGAGGAGAAACGTGCTACAAAACTGCTATAATCGTTTGTATTCAAATTCACATAGGTATTAATAAAGCATTAAGAAAAAATACTCCGCGAAAAATCTTCAATCTTCAATCTTCTGAAATCTTCATTTTCTTGCATGCCTTCATGATCATGTTTCACATTTAATGATCATGTCTTTTATTTACAGTCACTTCTCATGGTTGTCTCATTGACTTTGTTATGGCTCATGTGACATGGTTTGTTTTCTTCATTTTTTGTGTGTCATTACTTTCATACTTTATTCTCTGCTCAAGTAAGTGATAAGAAATTATTCTCATCATTTGCAGGTTATTTCGTCCACCCTTATTATTCGGGTGTTGAACTTGTTTGCTTCTCCGTCTCTGGTGGTGAAGCTGAAGAGTAAAGTCCCAAAAGTCTCAGTATTATTACATGTATGTATGTCTTCGTCTATAAATTAATTTTCTTCTGTGCGTTTTGTCTTCTGTCCTTTTTTATTCTCTATGTCATGTGTAGTCTCATGTTTTCATCTATGATGTCTGAGTGCCTTGCTCTAAGTTCGAAACTATAGGAGATTAGTTGAACTTTGTTTGGAGATGAGAACTCTTTGAGTCATTTTCATCGAGAATGTGGTATTTTGCTATTGGGAGCGCGGAGCGATCGGCTCGCTTTCGTCGTAGTCTCTAATGTATTTCATCTCGACTTTTCGTGAACCACCACCACAAGAGCACAACAAAACAAATAAAACATTGCTGCAAAATTCTAACATTAACTAGCGAATGCTTCTATTAATCGTCCCATAGAAAAAAGGCGCTTTTTATATTCCTATGCGAAGATGGTTTTTTCTTTTTCGCTTCTTGATCTGTTCAAAATACGCTTTCACAAGTCTGACCACAGGAAAAAAAGAAATGCTTTTTGTAAATCTGCCCAGCAAGCATATGCTTTTATGAATCTCTGCACCCACATCTAAAAAGATTAGCAAACATAGTAAACTGAAACGAGTCATAGCTCAAGGCCCATGTTTCGGTCGCACGGCTAATTCATCGATTTGTCGCGTTCATTTCAATTGCCTGTATTTGTTTGTCAACAGAAATTTATGTTTTTTCGTTGTTTGTGTTCTGTGTCGTGTGTGGGGGTTTGTGGGCATTGTCGGACGTGTTTCACTAATCAGTCTTTTCAAATTTACGCCCATTAGCCCTAATGGGCAGGTTTGCACCATGCAATTTTTTTCAAGTTTTCACTTTGAAAGAGAAAAATTTTGATTTCCATAAAATTGACTCAGAGATGTCAATCATAAAAAATTGGCATTAATCGACATGTTGAATAATGTAACAAATCAAAAAAAGTTTTTTTTCAACTAAGGGATGTTTGTGGGCGATGGATTGAAGTGTTTCAATGATCAAGTTTTTAAAATTTCGCCCATTGTGTAGCCCTAAATGGCAGGTTTGCACCATGCAATTTTCTATCAATTTAATTTTAAAAGAGAAAATTTTTCGATTTTTCAAAATCGACTCAAGCACTGTCAATGATTGAAAAATTGACATTAATCGAGATGCCGAATAACGTTACAAATTCGAAAAAAAAACTTTTTTTAAGGAGGGATGTTTGTGGGCGATGGACTGACTTGGGCATCGGGAGCAGTTCAAAAGACGCTTCACGAGTCTCGCCACAGGAAAGAAGACAAACGCTTCTGTAAATCATGCACAACATAAATATACATTTATAAAAAGCAGCACACACACGTCTTAAAAAGTTAGCAAATAGTACTTCTGTGAGTCTCGGAAGGACCTCATAGCTCACGGCTCATGTTTCGGTTATGTGTGTTTATGAATCCCGCAACATGAAAATATGCATTTATGAATTTCACCAGAGAGCATAAAGCGAACACTTTTGTAAATCTCGCGAGTCGCGACAGAAATAAACGCTTTGTCAGCTGTGTAAAGAGTGGATAAGTCATTGAGAGTGACGGTATGGGACTGTAGTTTTCTCAGATTTCATAGATTTTGAAATTATTTTGAGAGAGAAATCATCGAAAACTAAATTAAACCATTGTACGGAAATATCAGCAGGAAATAAATCGAGGAATGCTACAGAAATATGAGCGGAAAATATATCGAAAATGCTGCGGAAATATCAGCGGAAAAATTCGAAAAGTGCTACGAAAAAATCAGCAGAAAATAAGACCCGCCCGTAGGGCGGGCAAGCGCTAGTAGGTATTAAAATAAAGCATTAAGAAAATACTCCGCGAAAAATCTTGTTGCATTACTTTTGGACGCTACTGTACATCCAACATCTTATCGGCTACAGGCATGTGCGCAGTCCAGCCGGGCGATTATTTTTCAAATTTTCGGCGGAAATCATGGGTCGCGCTGTCGCGGATCGTGATAAATGATAGTTAAAATTTTGGCGCTAGTAGCGAATATCCCCCCCATAAATCTGACCTTCCCAAAATCGCTGTAGATACCCTCTAAACAACAAGTTTAAATTACCCCTTGGCCGCGGGTAGGACAGCGTACGGAAGTTGTGACTAATAAATAAATAAATAAAAATGTATCGTGAGGATGAAAAATGTCGTCCTTATAAAAGATACCTGATCCAGATCCAGATGTGGTCCTAAATTTTTAGGAAACCAGACCAGCGGCTTAGGACCTTGAATCTAAGAGCGAAAATAATTACTCGGTGAAATGGTTGGAGCAAAAAATACCTGACAGAACTCAATCAACACAAAGACAGCATCTTTGCAACAGCAACTGATCCGGTTCCAGGGATCTGCTGAAGCTCTACCAACACACCAGGTCTTCTAACATCTGGATTGCAATTTGTAAATTTATTTGAAATAAATAAATTAAAGGGGGGAGGGAGGGAGGTAAAGCCATTTAGGTTTGAAAAAGTGGCTTCCATGGAGCAGTGCGTAAGTGCTCGCGTTTTTTTGGCACAAAATGGTGTTTTTTTGGTGTTGCAGGTTCAATCCCACGTAGTGGCACACTATTTTTTTTGGCTTGTTCGGTCAGTTTAGAAGTAATTTGGGTCGCTGATCCCGAATCTGGCGTCAAAAAAATCTAATTGCCTCTAAATTGCCCAAAAAAGCCAAAAAATAGTGGTGCCCCTACGTGGGTTTGAACCTGCAACACCAAAAAAACACCATTTTGGGCCAAAAACGCGAGCACTTACGCACTGCGCCATGGAAGCCACTTTTTCAACCTATATGACTCCCCCCCCTTTAAAACAACCCGAAAAATATAGTTTGCTGCAGTAGAAATGACTAGACTTGGGATATTTAAATAATTATTGTCTGGGGAGGAATTCAAATTTTGACGATGACTTTCATTTTTTAAGAGTAGTTCTATAAGCAAATCGACTATGCTGAACACGAATCCGGTGTCAGAATTTTAGGTTGGTCAAGATATGAAAATTTTTTCGTTAAAATGCTTTTTCAAAATTTGTTTGTTTTCTTGAAACGGTCGGCTCCCTCTAAAAACTTTGTTTTGCTACACTATAAAGCACTTTTTGGTGCAGTTTTAATTTTTCTTTCGAATGATATACGGTGTTTGCTAAACAAACAGCTGCACCCACGTAATTTTGCGCATTTAAGTCAAAAAAACCGTCTAGGAAAAATGACACATTTGTTTCTTTTGGCCACAAATTTAACATTTAGTAATCATAAACCCCTTAACAATATGTGATTGGAAAACTTATTACCTGTGCTTTTTAACGATATAGAAGTCATGCATGTGTATGCAAAATATTCAAGCACCAGCTGATTTTCTGAACATACCCAGGTCCCATTTGATTGTATTCAGAAATCGGTAAAATCTCGAGCTAAACCGGCTTTTTCGAAAAACTGTTCACAGATTCGGATTCTCCATGATTTGCATCAGAACCGACCGGTCTCACAGTCAGGCCTTGGCGCGTTAAGGGCAGGGCCCCAGCCGAATAAGTACCATATTTAAACATGTCGTACCGAGTGTTTCATCAGGTTTAATTGTTTTTCGCTCGGTTTTACAGCAATTTATGCGATACGGGTGCCCTAATAGCTCTTTCACAAACGTTGGAGTTGGCGTTGGAGTTGGAGTTGGAGTAATTTTTTTTTATGAACACCTTTTTACTCCAACTCCAACTCCAACGCCAACTCCGACCCTTTCACAAAAAACTCCAACGCCGACTCCAACTCCACTCCAACGCCGACTCCAACTAATAAGATTAAATAATAAATATAAATAATAAGAATTAAAGTCGGAGTTGGCGTTGGAGTTGGAGTTGGCGTTGGAGTTGGAGTTTTTTTATGAAAGGGTTGGAGTTGGAGTCGGAGTTGGAGTTGGAGTCGGAGTTGGAGTTGGAGTAAAAAAGCATTCATAAAAAAAATACTCCAACTCCAACGCCAACTCCAACGCCAACTCCAACGTTTGTGAAAGAGCTATAAAGAATTCCACTAATTTCAAACGCTCATAACTTCTTGTCCTGAAGCGATTTCGACATTCTGTCAACAAAAATTTCGGGTTGCAGTTTCGAATCCCCCCCACGGGGAGTGATCAAACGGAGGAGATAACATCATATTCGTGTTTTTCGACCCGATTTCCTGAGAAAGCCGGCTGTTTTTTTATTTCTGAAGAAAAAAAAAATTTTCGATCCACAGGGGGGTATCATGGTTTTTTAGTCAAAATTTCGAAAAATTTGAATTGGCGCCTTTTGTATTTTAAAGGGATTAAGAGCTGTATTGGGAGGGGAAGGAATAAAAGGGACCACTTTTATGCGAAAATCAAAATAAAATTAAAGAATTGTGTTTTTGGCTGCTTTACCATGTTTTGCCCCCTTCGGGGGCGCAGGGGCTTGAGTTGTGATGCGCACACCCACATACCTTAGACACAAATCACTCGAAAGTGACTCTGGATGCATGAAAAAGCATGCATACCAGAGTTTATTTATGCAGTAGGCCCCAGTATTCAAAACTATGTTCAACATCTTCTTGTTAGTGGGCCCTGTGTGATTAGTGGCCCCTTTTTTCCTTCCCTTCCCAATACAGCCCTTAATCCTTTAAAATTCAAAAGGCGCCAATTCAAATTTTCGAAATTTTGACTAAAAAACCATGATACCCCCTGTGGATCGAAAATTTTTTTTTCTTCAGAAATAAAAAAAACGGCCGGCTTTCTCAGGAAATCGGGGTCGAAAAACACGAATTGATGTTATCTCTTCCGTCTGATCACTCCCCGTGGGGGGGGGGGATTCTGAACTCAAGCCAAATTTCGATTATAATTTCTAGCATATAAAGTCAAGAACAAGATTTTTTATTGGTCCCTACTTATTGTCAGGTCCTGGTATGTAGATAGTCTCTGGATAGATAAGATGTAAACCTCATGGGACCACTCGTGTTTTTACTTTACATGACAAAAAATTATTATCGGAGTCTGAGGTTTTATGCGTTTACAAAATTTTAAATTGCATTGAGAAAAACAACTTCAGACGTTTGAAATCGGTGGAATTTCTTGGGAACACCTTTTATTGTGCCTGATTACTCATGGAATCGACAGATCGGCAAATACCGAAACTTTGATGGGGATACGGACGAAATCCCGGATTTTTTTGAGCAATCTCGATCCCGCAATTTTTCAAGCCTCAATTCCGATCCCGAAATCCCTCCCGAGACCGAATTCACACCTCTAGAAATGACTAGATTTATGATGTTTTGTCAACAAATTGACTTAATACTCGGAAATAATTTGTTTTAGACAGTTAGATTAGAAATCAATAGATAGAACGACAAAACAAATGCATATGAACAAAATATTTTCGAAATTATTCGTGGAATTTTTCTTTCTTATGGTCTCAGCGGCTAAGACACCGCCTGAGACTCTTAGTTATATGCTGTATGCTAACTTGGATGATGACCAGAGCTGTATACTCGCAGACAGCCTCTCTGCCTTAGCAGATTATATTTTTACGTGATTTTTGACCACGCTGAGTAATAAAAGATTTTTGGAAGGACGTGTTAACAAATATTTTGATTAGTTTTACAAATTCTGTTTTTACCGTTCTGTTCAGCATTGAAAAAGAGGCGTGGCTATAAGTCACAGCATGACCATGAAATAAATTGTTTTAGGGACTAAAATGTCGCCAAGGATTGGAAAAATTAGGTTCTTTTCCATTATCGGGAACACCCTTTTTGAAAGAATTTTTGTCACGATTATATAGCAGGTTTTTTTTTAATGTTTAGTGTGGTGATTGAGGTGATTATGGTCACTATTATCACCTTGACTACTACAGTCAACCCTCGATATAACCGGGATTTTTATGCAAAAAAATTATTTGTATTTGAAAATGTAAAAAAATTCCTTGGTCTTTCAAGCTGAATTGACTGGGGGGGGGGGGGGGCAAGTTCAATTGAGTGGTGGGGTCTAACAAGGAACATCTCGAGCTGTTTTTTCAGATAGGCATGATTTTAACTATTGATCGACAAACGGTTTTTTACAAGCTGTAGGGGATCTTATGACTAGTGCCAATGAGCAAAAAAATGGCTGAATATGAGTGAAAATTTTCGTACACGGAAGTACACCTAAGTTATGGCCAACTTTCAACTGTTTTTAGCACTCTAACTTCAGTGATATCTCAGCACACAAGCATTTTTTTTAATTCTGCTTATTGATTCGGATTCCTGAGGAAATTTAGATAATGAGGGACGTCAAAAAACTTTTTTGCTAAATAAAAACTTTTATTTGAAAAAATATGAAAATTTTTGAAAAAAGACATAGCGAACTGTCGTTTTACCCGCATTTTAGTCCCTAAACCAATTTATTTCATGGTCATGCTGTGACCATACTTGTGCGCCCGAGAAAATCGGCGCCGGGCGTACCACCGGGCGCCGCCTCTTAAAAAAGTGGCGCCGAAAGTCGGAAATCGGCGACGGCGACTTTCTTATAAAAAATCGGCGCCAGGGAGAAAAATGCGAAAAATTGGCGCTGGGCGCCGAGTAGCTTACATAGAGAAAGTAGCTACAGTCAACTCTCGATTTAACGAACCCCTGGGACTGGCAAAAATGTTCGTTGAATCGAGAGTTTCGTTAAATCGAGAGCTTATTTTAGTCATTTTATTTAATCGCTGGCCAAATAGGCACCAAAAAAGGTTCGTTAAATCAAGAGTTTCGTTAAATCGGGGTTTCGTTAAATCGAGAGTTGACTGTATGCTAATTTTTTTCATTTATTTTTATTTCATATTACATTTTGTAGCTATTTACACTTATAATATAGAAATTAAAAGGAGCTGGAGCTGAATGAGTCATAAAAGCTAAAAAAACCTGAAAGTATGAGTACAAAACACAGTTTAGAAACAACTAAAAAGGCTATTTCTATAATAATAAAAGATATAAAAAAGCACCGAAAAAAGAGGCGCGGGCGCCGGTGCCCCGCTAAACAATTTTCAAAAAGGCGCCGAGGCGCCCAAATTTTCTAAAATTTTATGGAGCACCCCGGCGCCCGCCCAGTGCTGTCCATCCGCTCCGGCTCCGAGCCGGAGCCAGATCCGGAGCGAAAAATTTGGCGCTACTGTAATATACCCCCCCCCCCCAAAAATCGACCTACTGTCATATACCCCCCCCCCAAAAACCGACTTTTTTAGGGATGGTCAAAAACCATTTTTACACAATAATTCGCCATAAAAGGACCAGAAAAGCAATTTAAATGGGATTGCGGGCTGTATTGGGAGGGAAGGGAATAATACAGGGGCCACTTTTTTTTAGCTGCTTTACCATGTTTTTCAACTCGGGCCGTGGCAAAATAGACTCTATATGCATTTTATGATCAAGTGTACTTCTCGGAATCATGTCTAAGGTAAGTGCGTGCGCGCATCTCTAACTCTCAGCCCCCTGCGCCCCTTCGGGGGCGCAGGGGCTTGGGGCTTGGAGTTGAGATGCGCACACCCACATACCTTAGACACAAATCACTCGAAAGCGACTCTGGATGCATGAAAAAACATGCACACCAGAGTTATTTATGTGGTAGGCCCCAGTATTCAAAACTATGTTCAACATCTTTATTTTTTCGCCGAAGAGCATTCCCCCTCGTTCTAAAAGGCCGGGCCGGAGGCCCCATCCAAAATTCAGCCTAGCAGTCAAAAAGTGCTAGGGCAAGGTCTAAACCGCGCGGGTCCACCCGCTGATCGCCTTGGTCCATGAAAAATACTTATACTTATGCCTGCACCACAAGTTCCTGGGTTTGAAAGCACCCTTAGACGCTTAGAGAATTAATACTCTAAGGATCCCAACCATCTCGAGAAGTTGCCCCTGTATTATTCCTTCCCTCCCAACACAGCCCATAATCCCTTTTAAATTGCTTTTCTGGTCCTATTATGGCAAAATTATTGTATGAAAATGGTTTTTGGACACTCCTAAAAAAGTCGATTTTGGGGGGGGGGGTATATGACAGTAGGTCCGATTTTTGGGGAGGGGTATATTACAGTAGCTTTTTGGGGGGGGGTATATGACAGTAGCGTCAAAAATTTACTCCGAAGGAGCCGGGAGCCAGATCCGGAGCGGAAAATTTGGACTCCCGGAGCCATTTTGGAGCCAGTTTTTCGTTTATTTAGTTACCCGAAAGTTTTGATATAAAATCTACTGTCAAGTAACAAACTTTTTGCGACAAAAATCTTCACTTATGGACTTTATATGTGATTAAACCCAAGGAAATGTTTATCTCGCGACAGGAATCCTAATGTTAATTTTGCTATGCCTTAGTTTCCGTCTATTATTATTCCATCCATTTTATCGAATAATAATCATAAACAAGTTTTTTTTTAAGACCAGTAAGCCTCAGGGTGGATAGGATAACCGCCTAGTACCTCTCCTGAATGAATATCTACCTCCAGAATCCGAAATTTTCGATCTAAGCGGAAATAATTGAAAATCATTGTCCCTATCCAGAATCGTGGATGGTGCATAAACTGTCCAGTACAACTGAACATTTTAAATTTCAAAAGTTCTTTACAAGACCCGGGTAACACTCCACTGCCTGAAACCCCAACCTGGGTACAACAAAACCAAGTGGTCGTCCACTTGGAGCAAATTTTTTTTACGTATTTTCATGTTCCAACCCTGTTTTCTGGACTAATGCGGGCATGCTGAAGATGGTTTAATAATAGTAAAATAAAGTTTTGTATGGTATAGTTTGAGTATTGCGTAATGATTGATTTTACCAAAACTCAAAATACCCCACAAAACGGCATTTTAGCTTTATCAAACCATTTTCATCATGTACGAATTATTCCAGAAAACAGGTTTTGGAACATGAAATGTAAAAAATTTGATTCGAGTGGACGACCACTTGCTTTTGTTATTGCATGGAGCAGCCTAGAACTGAGGTTGGATTATAAAAAATATTTTAAACGATAGAAGTTCTTCACAATACAAAAACCCGGGCGCCATTTAGGCGGGCGCCTTTTGTCCTAGGGCGCCTTTGGCTCGGGCGCCTTATGTCCTATACCCGGTTTGCCCCCTAGTTTTGGTCTTAAGGGGTGGCGTTCTATTAGAGAGAATACGGTATTCGTTTTCACTGAGTTTCTGTACTGTACTTGTTGTCATTTTTTTTGTTTATATGGTTCATTCTATCAGATATTTCGTTGACAATTTCTTGCCGGAGCGAGAGCCGCTCTGCTCCCGCTCTGGATCCGGCTCCGCTCCGGCTCCGAGCCGGAGCCAGATCCGGAGCGAGAAATTTTGCCTCCCGGAGCTGGGAGCCAGATCCGGAGCGAAAATTTTGAATCATGGGAGCCGGGAGCCAGATCCGGAGCGAGAAATTTTGCCTCCCGAGCTGGGAGCCAGATCCGGAGCGAAAATTTGGCCCAACGGAGGCGGAAGCCAGATCCGGAGCCGGAAATTTCGAAATGCCAGCACTGCGCCCGCCCAAGTATGGCTGTGGCTGATAGCCGCGCCTCTTTTTTAATGCTGAACAAAAAGGTAGAAACGGCAACCGGAGAAAAAAATTTTTAAAAGCATTTGTCGCGCGACAAATAAGGAAAAAGTCTTTTTTGTCGCGCGACATAACATGTTAAAAAATGTTTTGTCGCACGACAAATACTTTTAAAAAAAGTTTTTGTCGCGCGACAAATACTTTTAATAATCTTTTCTGTCCGGTTGCCGTAGAAACATAATTCGTGAAAATAATCAAGTATTGGTAAACACGTCCTACCAAGACGGTAGCCGCATCGTAGGCGCAATCACCCCTACTATTTATCTCTTGAAAAAAAGATTTCAAATTCGCGGAAATACATTGTGCAACAAAAGGAGTTATTTTGAATAGGCTAAAATTGGGCTGTATTGGGTTTCGATTTAATTAGTTTCGAATGTGCGAGTTTGAATTTTTTCCGTTTTCGGTTTTTTCCGTTTTCGAACAATTTTTTTTCGAAAATTTCTATTTTTGATAAAATGAGTTTGAAATTACCGGTTTTGGAGAAAATGGGGTTCGAATAATCATGTTTTCGGGAACTTACTTTTAAGATCGTTCTTGATACGAGTATGACCTTTATCGACTGCTTTGACTGTTCTTTACCTGTATGTTTAAAGTCACAGTCAACATACCACATTCAAACACTTTTCTCTGGCGTAAAATCGTTTGGTGAATCCTGTTTGATAGGACCATAACCGTGATTTCATTCACTCGAACTCCAAACCCAGGGTATGCACTTCATGGTCATATATAACCATCTGAATGGCCTGAAAAATTTTTGATCCAAGTGGACGACCGCTTGGTTCGGTTGGTTCAGACTAAAAATTTTAAATTCCCGCAAAATTGTTCAAATTCGAGAAAATTCAAATTGTTTGAAAAGTGTGGACCAATTTAAGTGTGGTCCAATTCATGTGCGGACCAATTCGTGTGTGTACTAATTTGCTGTGGATCAGTTTTTTTAACGCCCGTAATGGAAATCCACCTGACCAGAAGGTACCCATTTCGGGTTTTGTGGTCTGGGTAGGTGAGATCGGGATTTCGGTCCTAACAAACCCAATTACCTGCACGATTTTACGTATGAGAGGACATTTTGTTTTTGAATCTGACTCAATTTTATTTTCAGGCTATCTACAGGTGAATATCCACCTGACCAGGTGGTACCTACCCCAGGTTTTGGGGTTTGGCTGGGTGAAAATAAAGTTTTGGTCTTGTCAAACAAGATTCGCCACAAAATTTTGCGTATGAGAGGATAGTTTGTTTTTGAATTTAAAAAAATTTCATTTTTTCAGGTGAGCCAGGTGGATATCCACCTTAACATAGATACAGATACATCTATATCTATACATTGATACATCCGAGCTTTCGGAGACCGGAGGGGTTAAAGTAGGTCAGTTGATCAGGTTATTTTCTGAAAAACCATGTCAGCAAAACATGTGCGAAGCCTCGTGAATCATGATTTATGTATGAACTCAGGACATTTCAAACAAGATAGCTCATGAAAGTATATACTCAAAAAAATTAATCGTAAATTTTTTTTTGAAAACGTATGTTTTTTTAAAAAAAATTTGCGAAAACGGAAATTCTCAAAAGCAGCTCCGAATACAGAAATATTCGAAAACGGAAAAACCCGAAAACGGAAAAGATCGAAAACGGAAAAAAATTCAAACTCGCACATTTCGAAACTAATTATTAAATCGAACCCAATACAGCCCTGAAATTGATTTCACGCACCAAAATACTGATTTCCCGCACCAAAATACTGATTTCCCGCATTAAATTACTGATTTCACGCAGTAAATCGATAAATGAGAGGGTAAAATATTAACTGACCACGAATTTGACTGGCCACCTTTTTATTATTATTCAAGAAAACACCATCAACTGACCACGGTATCAACTGACCACGGTATCAACTGACTACTATTAACTGACCACGGTATCAACTGACCACTATCAACTGACTACTATTTGTGAAATCATGGTCTTGGAAATTATTACTTTACGATGTCAAGAAATGAACAAGTATTGACGATTTTTCAGACTCGTTTTGTGATAGAAATTAGGGTTGGATTCAGTCTTTTTTATATCAGTTTGTTGACAAAACCGAAAGCAAAAACCGAGGCCGGTTTCTCCGTAACCCCGTTTTTGGTTAACTGACCTTATGTAACTCCAATAGAAGTATCACTTTTTATTATGTGTTGAGCGTTTTCCTATATCATTTTGATGGTCTGTGAAAGATTCCTTATGAAATATTATTTTCATGAGGAATCGAGGTGCCGATCATTGCGTGCAAGAGTCTAGTAGAAAAGAAACGAAAATTACCAACGAGAAAAGCAGATGTTTCGAACAACACTTGGATTGACCTTGAGCCAAATAATGAACACTTCTGTGAGTCAAAAGTGTGAGCGAGGTAAAGTTTCTGTAAACTTTTGCTGATTTCGTTGTGATTACAGGTAAAAGGAATTTCCATGAGAAGAAGTTTCCAAGCAGAAGCTGCAACTGGAATGCGTGAAGCTCCATCAGCTGTAATCGTTCGTTTGGAAAAAAAATCGCCACCCAGTTTGCAAATCAGCCAAGTGAATTTTTAATAATTTTCTCTGATGTTTTTACATGTAAGCTTTAGCTTTCCGTCAAGAAGTGCGTCAAGCAGCAGTGGCTAATCGGAATGCGTTTTCTCAAGGACTTAAGCGAGCACATGTCAAGCACTTTCCAACTGTCAACAGCTTCAAGGAACTAGATGATGAGGAAAACTTTTGCTAACCTGTACGTTGAGAGGGTCAATTTCTGGGGTGATAACTTTGGGGAAAAGTTTTTGCTCTATGCCGGTAGGTAGTTCTTTCTTCTCTTTATACATTTTTAAGTTTAGACAATGACCTTCTTATATTCACATCTCCTCGAAACCTCTTCCACTTGCGTCATTCCAGGGATTGAATGAAATGGTGCGTTTCTATGCTTGTCTTATACCTTTTAAACTTGAATTTTCATAGGTAAACACGCCACTCCGACCGAATGTGCCAACTGCTATGATCCGATATATCGCAAGTCACTTTGATGTTGCGCTTCGATGAAAAAATTTTTTGTTCGAATAACTTGTTAGTGCTGCTTACCTTCCGTTTATGTCAAACACTTACTGAATAAAACATGTTATTGATCGAAAAGTTCGTGTTATTCAAAAGATTCTTATACTCCTTGTACAAGGCTTCTACTCTCTCGATTTTATAAAAAAAGCTTGACGATTTTACAAATAGTAGTCAGTTGATAGTAGTCAGTTGATACCGTAGTCAGTTAATAGTAGTCAGTTGATGCCGTGGTCAGTTGATAGTAGTCAGTTGATACTGTGGTCAGTTAATGGGGCCAGTCAAATTCGTGGTCAGTCGATCCTCGTCCAAATGAGAGTATTTCCTCAGTGTTTTTTAGTTTCTAACAGTGTTGTAGGTGCACCGGTGCGGTGCCGTGAGCTGGTGCCGGATTTTTTAGCTCGGTGCCGTAAATCGGTGCTGGTGCCGAAACTCTAAAAAAGGAAATTACATCGGTGCGGCACCGGCACCAGACAGCTCACGGCACCGCACCGGTGCGTGAGCTGGTGCCGATACCGAAAATTTTTCGGTCGCTGCCGTGAGCTGTCTGGTGCCGGTGCCAAAAAATTTCGGTCGGTACCGTGAGCTGGTGCTGGTGCCGCAATTCTGAATTTACAACACTGGTTTCTAATGAGCTACCAACTGGCTCGATGTGTTTTAAAAAAATTTGAGGAAAATGCATTTTATGAAACTACCTCGCGTTTTCCAAAACCATTGGTGCTCTCACTTTCACACGTCACATCGAGCCAGTTAATAGCACTTTAGAAACTAGAGATTTAGGGCTACATGTTGATCCAAAAAATAAATTTTACAATTTAGAAATCACTGAGAAATACTTTTGTTTATGTATTTTTGCGGAAAATCAGTATTTTGGTGCGTGTTTTCAGTTACAGCCTTTTGAATAGAAATCGCAATTAGTGTTAAGATTTCAGAAAAGCTTGTAGGTTCTTTAACCTGTAACTGTTCTATATTTTAGAAGATATGTCGTTGCCAGCAGAAGGGATTGAAATATTAATCAGCCAATGAATTGTGAGCAACCAGTCAAAATGGAAGAATCACCAGCAGTGGAAGAGAGGAAAGAAGAGCAGCTTTCTTTCAAAACACCAGCTTTGCCTTCAATGCCGACAAAAGTCAGCATACAGATGAAAGAGTCTGGCGTTTCAGATTTACTGGAACTGTCATACAGTGCGCCGTCTTGGAGCAGCAAGCCTTCTCCGGAAAATGCTTTTTTCATTGAGGTCATCAAAAATGGAGTGGTGGTCGAGCAGATTCAACTGCATTCCCTGAAGAATGAGTCATTTTTGTGCATTGGTCGGTTTCCGCCAAGTGATATTCAACTGGATCATCCGAGTGTTTCAAGGCATCACTGCATCCTGCAGTACGGCAATTTGGTGGAGCAAGCCGGATGGTATTTTATGATTTTCATATCCACACTTTTCATAATATCCCTTCAATCAGGTATCTGTTTGACATGGGCAGCACTCACGGCACCAAGTTAAACAAGAAGCCGGCAAAGAAGCACTGCTATATTCATTTGAGACCAGGATACGTCTTTCAAATTGCGGGTTGGTGTTTTATTGGGAGCTTTTTACGAATAACAACGTAGGGCACTGCGTGTGACCTCGGAGGCCTTTGATGAAAGTTGCGCCATGCTTTACAAGAATATGCAGAAAAAAAACTCACTGAAACTCCCCTATGTCAAGGTTCCAACCCCCAGTCAATTTATTTTTTAGCAGCTCTAGAGTGTTCTCTTTCTGTGGCAAGGGTGGTATAGGAGCGAATGAACCAGCTGAATCATCGGAGACAAAGCAGCAACAAGGACCTGCAGCTAAAGAAGTAGAAGAAAGCAAGTCGGAGAACGGAGAAGATGGAGCAAACAAGGCTGAGCAGAAGTATTTTGAGAAGGATCCAATCGGGTGGTTAGATAAATATTTCGAGCGCGAGGGGCTGCCAATGAATTACCAGTATACTCGACCAGCAGAACCGGGTGGAGATTGGGTGTGCAGTATCGAGTAGGTTGCTATGTGATTTTTCATCTACTTTAATTATCTTACTCTAGGTTGCTGATGATGTAGCTGCGGCTGGGTAATCTAATCTCTGCTTCAGCATTCACTCGTCAACTGGCTCAGTTTCAATGCTCTCTGGTCGCCTGCGAACGTCTTGAAGCAAATGGTTGATTTATTAGTGATTTCGCCAACCATATTTGTCTTTTAATATTCGATGTTCTCAGGTCTTTTGCGTACATTTTCCATTTTGAACAAAAGGAAGACATATGCTGAAAACGACTATTACGACAGCGATGAGGATACTTTTTTTGATAGAACAGGCCAGATAGAGGAACAGCGGAGAAAGCGGAAAATGCGATGTGAGGTGAGTATCACTACTGCAGCTTCGTCTTTAAAAGTCACATTTAGGGTGATGAAACTGCTGGAAAATCGAAGTCGTATGATGAGCTAAAAAAGACTTTGATAGAAACCGAGAGCAAATTGACCATCGTGAAGTCAGAAATTCAGCGTCTGCTTGGCAAAAA
Organism: Ditylenchus dipsaci; assembly: GCA_004194705.1. NCBI lineage: Eukaryota > Metazoa > Nematoda > Chromadorea > Rhabditida > Anguinidae > Ditylenchus > Ditylenchus dipsaci. The sequence continues at coordinate 32,115 of SADC01000695.1, read as the reverse complement.
TGCCTACACTGATGCCGAAGGGAACATTTTAAAGACTGCTAATTTTTCTGTGAGTTGAACATTTTTAAATTTTTAATTTTGCTGTGAGTAGGATTTACTTTCAGATGCGGATGACCATCTCACAGATGAAATCAAAAGAAAAGAAACTGGTGGAAGAATGTGCTAAGTTAAGTAAGTTGGTCGAATTCGTCAAACCGCACGGGCTGGATGAAATGTTTCCGATGAAAAAGCTAGAAGTTTCTCATGTGAAGGAGGGTTCTCGAATTCAAGCCAGCTTAAGTGCTGCAGCCCTTCCGCATCTCTCGGAGTGCAGTCCAGCAAAAATCTGATGAGATACCCGGCCCATCTACGGAGCAAATCGGCGGTCAGAAAAGTGAGCCAGATGTTAGTAGCAAAGAAACCAAGAAAGATAGTGCTGGTGTGAGTGCTGAAAGGTTGGTTCAGTATTCCTTACTAAAAACTAGGGGTAATTCTGTAGAACTTCAGGGTCAAGTCTGATACAAGGGAAGATGATGAAAAACCCTCAGTTGCAATTGAGCCGCCGATAAAGAGAGAGCGTAATTATCAGCCTGCAATGCCGGAATTCATTCAGCCTAAATTTGGGATCTTGACCAAAGAAGAGGCCAGAATAAGGCATCCAGTTAGAGTGAATAGACGCCAACATTCATTAGAAGAAGAGGTTATTTGTGCATTATCCAATGATTTTTTTAAAGCCTTTCTGTAATATTTTGTGGAGTTTTTAGCTTGTTGGATCCGACTACAGTACTGTGCCGGTTGAATCGCAGGGAGAATACGCCACGTGGTTACCACCGGAAAACCAGTCAGGTAAAAAATAGTTTGTTTATATATTGTAAATTTTGCTTTAAGGAGATGGAATAACCAAGCTGAATGCAAAGTTCAAGGGACGCTATTGAAATTCCTTGAAAAACGAAAAATATACTGCACTTGTATTTGGAAACCTTTTGTCTTTTTGTTGTTTCTGTCTGGCTTTGTCACTCTGAAATAATAAACGATCTGGGTTTGTGTTTGGACGCAAAAGGATGCCCTCTTTTTAGAGTGATGTTTACCAATTCTGGTGTTTAAACTAAGCGGTCTGGAAGCGCTCCATTAGGCAAGTTCACTTCAATCGTCTCTCTGTTGTTAGTGCCACTTTGTGTTTCTCAAACTGGTTAGCTGGCTGCCTTTCCTTCTTGTCCTTATCTATAGGAATTTTCCAGTTTTGTTTTTTCTCTTAACACCGTTCAATGAGCTCTGTTCTAGGTGGCATTAATTTAAACAAACCTGAAGACTTAATTGTTCATGCATGCAGTGGCATTAATTATGCTTGAGATAGAGCATTATCTCCAACATATATTTTAAAGTCGACAACCAAAACCAAATAATTGCTTAGATACTTTGTAGCTGCTACTTTGAAACTTCGCTTTCTCCTTGCTGTAATTGCCCCACCCATAAACTAGTTATCAACTCACGAGGGAACTTGTTTTTTAATATAAACAGTAGTTTAAGCATGTGCCGAAGTAAACTTTCAAGATAGAAGTTGCTCAAATTTGAGGACAATGGTCTAACAAATAGAAAAGGATAATAATCCGCTTCATTTTTCCTCAGGGGTATTTATGCTAAAAGGCCGCAACAAGACCTATTTGGACGAAGGATTACTCCGCTTGTTGTGTTTTTAGGCAAAACCAAAATTTCCTTTTTTTCATTACGACGGCTTATAAACAAATTTAATTCAAGTCACAGACATTTTTTTGTTCTTATGTATTGTGTAGTGTTCACACTAGTGCTTTTAAAAGTCAAAATCAAGATTCTACTTCAAGTTTTCTGAAGCTGTCTGTAAATATTTTTGCAGAATATTTTTTTGAAAAATTTAAAAGACCATCGCCGTTGATGGCAATAGCAATTTCGAGTTTTTGAATCCGCGGGACAGATCTTTTATTGCGAAAATATATTTCGAATAATTTATTGATTACGATTAAAATTTCTTCAAAATATAGAACCATCGGCACTAGTAAAGAATCCTCGTCCAAAATATGCCTTGGTCCCCCTGTTGTTTTTTGTGAAAAACAGCTTGGTCCCCCTGTTGTTTTTGTGAAAACAGCTTGTGCCATTCACAAAAAAACAAAAGGGGGACCAAGGCATATTTTGGACAAGGTTTCTTTACTAGTGCCGAACAATCTACTAGTCGAGCCTAACGTTGCTTGACAATGCCAGATCGACAATTTAGCCGACTCTCATTGAACCATAACCTATTATTAGTGACCGTTGATTCGCCTCATCTAATTCACAAAATTCAATTTTTAGATGCAAATATAAAATTATTCGCAAAAATATTTTCGCATTTTCGGCTGTCCCCGCCAATTCAAAAACTCTAGATTGCCATTTTCATCAACGGCGATGTCCTTTAAGCAATAAACCATGAAGTGTGAATAATTTTAAGACAAAATTAGAAAATTGAAAATTGAGAGCTATTTGAAGGTGTCTAGGGGTTCAACGGTTGTTGGTGATTCCTCCCAAATACATGTGCCTTATTCGACACGTGAAGAAGTAGGAGCCGGCTAATCAGTAGAGTTTCAAAGTTATACTGGTTAGTATTTAATTGACCCAATGCTATCGCTCATATTGAAAACTTTCCGAACGCATAACGACAAAGTATCCTATACCGTAATTCTTCTAATAGAGCCCCCCCCCACTTCTAATAGAGCCCCTCTCAAACTTCAAGTGGTCTGAAACTTCTGTTTTCATTTACTGTTTGAGCTGTGTAGAAAGTGCCTGCGAGGGATTTCAAAAATCTAACAGGCACTTTTTACACAGCTCAAGCAGTAAATGAAAACAGAAGTTTTAGACTACTTGAAGTTTGAAAAAATTGCATGTTTCTAATAGAGCCCCCGGGGGCTCTATTAGAGGAATTACGGTAAATATGATAGGTGGAACAAAGCGATCGCATTTTTCACTAATTTGTAAATCATGTTTTAATAGCTCCTAAGTAATTTTTACATGCTTAAAACGATAAAAAAGTTATTTTCTGACATTTTTCCACACAAAAAATGAATTTTTTAAAAAGAAAGTTTTGACCAAAATGTGACTTTTTGCGTTGAGAGACCAAGGTAAATTACCTTGTATTAAGGTATTTCACCCCGTTTTGGTCACTGGAACTGGGCAAAAAGAGTCTCTTTATGCATTTTTAATCAAGAGTTGCTCGGAATTATGTCTAAGATAAGTGAGTGCGCGCATCTCTAACCAACCAAGCCCCCTGCGCCCCCTTCGGGGGCGCAGGGGGCTTGGTTGCTTGAGGTTGAGATGCGCCCACCCACGTACCTTAGACACAAATCACTCGAAAGTGACTCTGGATGCATAAAAAAGAAAGTGACTCTGGATGCATAAATACATACCAAACTCTGGTATGTATGCATACCAGAGTTTATTATGCGGTAGGCTCCAGTTAATCAAAACTATGTTCAAATTCCATCTTTTTAGGGTATCCAGATACCCTTTCAGGTTGGATTGCCTTGGGGGACCAAGGCAAAAAATTGAATTTTGGTCAAAAATTAAAAAAAAAATCCATTTTTTTGTGTGGAAAAATGTCAGAAAATAACTTTTTTGTTTTAAGCATATAAAAATTACTTAGGAGTCATTTAAACATGATTACAAATTAGTGAAAAATGCGAAACATCGCTTTGAACATCGTCCAAAAGACGTTAAAACACGAAAGCCCAATCCCGGAGTGCAGGAAAAATTTCGGCCGAATTTCCTATTTTTGCACTAGCTTTTATGACTCACCCTTTATACCAGGGCTGCCAGATTTTTTTTTCAAAAATAAGGACATTTGCTGAAAATAAGGACATTTTTTGGGTATTTTCGCCAAATTTGCTATTTTATCCAGTGCTTATCGCTCTTTCGCTGCCAAAAATAAGATTTTGACTAAATTTTTGTAACAAAAATAAAATTTGAAATCCCAAAAGAAGGACAAATCTTATTAATAGGACGTCCGGCAACCTGATGTATGCCCGTTTCAAAACGAGAGAATTTTTCGGCCGTCATGTATTTTGCTTATATCATTTATATATTTTTGGTGATTTTATAATTTGGAGTTCATAGCTATTCACATAAAAACATTATATATATGTTGGTGTGCAAATTTATTTAAATTGCGTGTTCTGAGAAATGAACTCCAACTAGTCTCTGCTTTTATCTTCTCAATGCCCATTTCCTTTGGCAAGTAAGCGAGGGTGGATGTCAATTGTCTTTAACATGTTTGTTTATATGTTTCCGAGAGTGGAGAAATTTGTTCAAAAAGGCCTGAGAACTAGGATGTGGTTTCTATTAAAAAACATTACAAATTTAACAACTAATAATTTTGTTGTTCAGTTTTCAACTGGAAATTCAGATGTGATGTACTTCTGTTTTTGTTTGAAGCCTGCAAATTTTGTGTGTTTTGGAAGAAAAAACTAAGCAATGGCATGTGTGGAAAGCACTATTGGGCATTGTCTTTCCTAGAATCAAGCATGTAAAATAAATAATTTATTGCTAAATGATTGCTTGTTTTGTTTAACTAGCTTTCCATTTTATTCGATTTAAAACTTTTGTGTCAGACCAATAAAAACTTATGAAAATCGGTTATAAAAGGCCGTTATCGACAATGAAAATTTGGGCAATTTTATTTTGGCGCAAAAATTCTGTTCTTGCCGTAAAAAAATTTTACTATTTTCTTGCGCCGTGAAAAGTCTTTTTACAGCAAGGAAAAATTTGGATTAGTTTTCGGTCCACTTTTTCCCGATAATCAAATATTTCTATTACTAGTGGAAAATGTCGCACGGAGGAAACTTTTGTTGACACAGCTTTTGATCCTACGAAATTATCACGATTAATAATTTGAAAGAAACAAATTACCACCTATTGAATAATCGAAAATTTTAGGAAAAGTGGAAAACTTTTGCACAAAAAACGTTCAAAGTAAACTTGACTTTAGATTTGTAATCAGCATGTATAATGGAACCACATAGTGCTTTAAAAAGTAAAAATGCTTTGGAGTGTTAATTATGCTAATATCTTGTTAATGATTCGAGGTGAAGAGACATCCATACCGAAGAGCAAATATATAGTGCAGACATAGGCGTACCCAGGGGGGGCTAGCCGGGCTTTAGCCCCTCTCGTCAGGATTTTTTAATAAGGATTAGCCCCTTCCGTCAGGATTTTTTAGTCTTTTTAGCCCTTTTAGCCCTTTTAGCTCCTCCCGTGGAATAGCTTTTTGGGGGGGGGGGGTACAATGGAATAGCGGCAAAAATTCCAAATTGCTGTGCTTATCAAGTTTCATGGTCCTTTAAGGGCCATTGCCGTCTCCGATAACGGTTGTCCCCCGCCAATTCAAAAACATTTCCTGATCACTGAACTTCTGCACGGATTTTTCTACTTGTTTCTAACAAAACTATACCTAAAATTAAATTCTAGGACTTGTTTTGTTAGAAACCAAGCTGAAAAATCCGTATGGAAGTTTAATGACTAGTCGAAATTTTTTGAATTGGCGGGACAATCCGGAACGCGTGACCATCGCCTTTCAATACAACGTCGTTTACTGTAATTTCGCAGAAGACTTTCCGTTTAGATTGCCATTTCCGTGTCTTCAAAAAATAGGGACCGGTCAGTTCGCCACGCTTTTCAAAATGATCAGTTCGCCACGATCAATCCGCCACGCTTTTCCCCAAACTTATTGGTGAGCAAAAAAAGCATCCCTAATGCTTTTAATGTTTTTCTACAAACCAACTGCTGTTTTGCCGGATTGTCTATGTACCAACAAAATCAGTCGGGACTGGTTATAAAACACTATTAGAAAGAACCCAATATATGTCCCAGAACTCGGAACAAGTGCGTAAGACATTTTTTAGTCCCGGCCAACGTAATCTGGCCTACCCTTAGTCTGAGGCCTAAGCCTAATCAGTTAGAACAAAGGCTAGATTCCAGATTTTGGAGTGAATTTACTCTTATTTATATTTTTTTTATTTTTTGTGAAACTAATTATTCATCAAGTGACCACTTGGTGAATCTGGATGTCCACTTGGTGCAAGTAACAGGTAGTTATGGCAGTGCATGGAACATAGGAACGCTTTTAAACGAGAATGTTTTTTAGGACAAAGTATGCCAATTTTATAAGTTAAAAAAGCGTGGTGAATTGACCGTGGTGAACAGACTGTTTCAATGCGTGGCGAACTGACCGTACACACTAAAAATAGAGGCATAGTCATTTTCCGAAACTAGCTATTCAAAATGAGCTTTATAAATAATCAAAATAATTTTTTTTCCATTTATTTCTCTGGCAGCATCCACTTATCGTGCGTTTAGCAAAACGCTAGTTATTAACCAATTAGCATTGAAAGAGGCAAAAGTGTAGCTAGCCAAATACCTTTTTTAATTTGCTTCTATTACCTGTGTTTAGACAATTTTGTGGTTAATTACTGGTTGAACGATTCTAGTTGTACTTAATTAATGTTTTCAATATTGTGAAGGTGGATCTACTATTTTTCGCTAATTAACTAATTTTTTTGTTTATTCCATGTTGATTATATTGAGAAATGCTGGAAATTTTAAACAGCTCTTTAAAGGGACATTTCCTTGCGTTACGCCGCAAATAAACGTAGGGGCCAGCATTTTTTTCAAATTGTTCTGTTTTTCATTGATTTTGCATAAAATCTGATCAAAAAAAGTTTTACGTCAAAACTTTTTTTTCAAAAATGAATACAGTCAAACCTCTCTACTATGGCACCCCAAAAGTTCGTTCCCGCCTCGGGTCCGACACTTTTTTTACCTCGATTTTTGAAGGCTTTTGCCATTTCTGTTTTGACAGTCTGGTCCCAAATATCGTAAGGATTCCGATTTTGCCGATCGTTTTTCAGAATTATAAAGAAAATTCTTCTAAAAAAGCAAAAACTCAGTTTAAAAACAGAAATTTTTGAATTTTCCTGTTTTTAAACCGAGTTTTTGCTTTTTTAGAAGATTTTTTTTATAATTCTGAAAAACGATCGGCAAAATCGGAATCCTTACGATATTTGGGACCAGACTGTCAAAACAGAATGGATAAAAGACTTTGAAAATTCGGTTAAAAAAAGTGCCGGACCCAAGGCGGGAACGAACTTTTGGGGTGCCATAGTAGAGAGGTTTGACTGTATATACTTGTAAATTAAATTTTTTGTCTTTTTATTCTATGAGTGGATGGGCTTTTTTGGTAGCAAAATATTATGAAAAAATTGCCCTTTTAAAGCATAAAAACAATAAAAGTAAACAGCAGCACAAGGTATGCTCAGCAATAATATGAAGAAATTAGGATCAGCTTATAGGTATTTTTCGATTTTTTATTTGGCTCCTTGATTCATCGAAAAATAAATCCCGCCCGCCCGCCAAAACTAGTTTTGGTGCTTTTCAAAGGGAATACGTTGCTTCATCGGAAAAACCTTTTTCGATCCGGCCTACCCTTTTTGAGACTTTTCTAGCCTTTGAGATGAGCTACAAATGGGTGGTGACTTACGAGAGCAGACTCAAAAAAGTGGATCAAAAACTCAACGCCAAAAATCCGGCTTTTCGAATACGTGGGGCGTATTTATAGAGGTTTAACTGTACTCATGAATCGCTATTTTTATCGCTAAAAAATCGCTAATTTAAAAAATGGTGGTCAACTGGCCAGTATACCCTTTATGGATCTCAGCAAAACTCAAATTTGCCACTGCCTTTATCTCGATTTCGTGTCACACTACTTATAATATATCTAATTGATTTTAAGGGTTATTGCCATGTGCCATACCTATTACTCTAGCAGTGGCAAAGGCGAAGCTATTGGCTACACCCTCTTCAACTCCAGAATCCACCTTGATGCAGTAGCCGAGCGGGACGCTCTGGTCAATCTTCGTTTCTGGTTGGTAGCTGTGGTGGGTGGGAGTGTGGCTGTGTTTGGCATGGTTGCCAATGGACTGCTTGCCAGACTTTTTGTCTCACGTCTTAATTTCCGACATTCTCCCTTCTTTTTCTTGGGCTTTGTAGCATTATTCGACACTTTGCTGGATTTGATCTACCTCCTGTTGTTGGTGGGTTTTGATTGAGAAATTTAATTGGTGAAGTTTACAGTTTTTCGGATTTTTTCTATAGATTTGAGATTGAGCTCAAATTAGTCTACCTCGGATTAGCCCATGGCTGCGAAAGTATTTATTTAAGATTTGTACTTTATTCCTCAAATTTTTAGAATTTTTGAGATACTGCGTCAAAATATTCATATTAAACGCTCAAAACTCAAAAAGCACAAAATAAAAATTTGGCGCCTAAATTACTAATATTTGCGGCAAAATTGCCATTTTCACGGCGAAATTATGTCTTTTTGTGGCAAATAAAAATTGCAGCCACTTTCTGACTATGTGCGGCAACATTTCGATATGCGTGAAAAGTGTCTTACCCTGTGCAGGGATCGAAGTGGGGTGGTTTCACTGTAGTTGAGAGATGGGCATTTCTGTTCAGAAATTAAATTTGGTAAGCAATGATGTTTGGTGCTAAAGGAAGGTATATAGTTAGTAAAGCGGTGCACATTTTCTCGTTCAATTAGGACAATGCATCGGGGCAGTGTAAGAGAATAAAGCAGCCTCTGGCAGATTATCACACCTATTAATCCAATTGGTAGATAACAGAGGCATGAGAACAGACAGGCACGTCAGCTACACATAAATTGTTACCCACTCAATTGGGCATGCATGCATCAATACTTTTTCAAAAGTGAATTTCAAAAAGGCGACAAACAATTCTTTGCAAAATTTATAAAAAACGAGAAATCAACTACCGTACATGCCATATTAAAAACCACACTTTAAAATGAACTCCACCCTCGTTTTCCTGTTTTCAAACTGACTAAAGATATGGTTTTCCTGGAAATTTTAGGCTTCTGTGAAAGTTTTCCTACTTTTTAGTTATTTTTGTGTCTTCTTTTTTGTTTTAGTCAAAAAGGCAAGTATATAAAGAAGTATTTGGGGAATTTTTGAAGGTTATTACACTATCAGGTAGCTATGTGACTCTAGTTTCTAATAGCGTATCATTTGCTGCAACATTTGTACCAAATGTAGCACAAAAATGTTTAAGTATGAAGCAATTCGGAAAAAAGTTGATTCATACTTAAACATTTTGTGCTACATTATGCAAATATGTCGTAGCAAATGATACGCTATTAGAAACTAGGATTCTTTTCGGTTATCGGCACCACCTCTTTCCTCTTGATTAAAAGTTTATTGAAATTTATTCATTTTAAATGTACAAGAAAAATGAATTAATTCTTCAACAGGCAATATTAAGGGTACATTGGAAACGGTGGGTAAATTCGATGAGTACATTCGAAAATTCAACCAAGCTATGTCTTTCAGTAGTAACATCATTGCGCTCGAATCCATTGTATCCATTCCACATATCTGAAATGATGATCGATCCCGGATGGTTCGGCGACTGATGGCTTATTCTAGTGTTGCTGCATCCCTTCAGTAATTATCTAATATCCGACATATAAAAGTATTATGTCACCTATGTTCAATAACCTTCAGGAAAATATCCCTTTTTCTCGGCAAATACCACCGAATACCCAAGTTCTCGGGAAAGGCGACCTTTGTGGTATTTCCGGTAAGTGTAGGCGCTTTCGTCAATTTCGACAGTCATCCCACGCCCACATGTAATGTTGTCAAGCATAAAAGATACACTAAGATTCAAAAAAAATATCCCTGTAGTTCGCCATAATACCTCGTGACAGGTTTGGCTCATAAAAGAGTTGTATCATAAACATCATGAACAATATCTATTGGTTCTACCCGAGTCTTTTTCAGCCAAGAGTTGATTTTTCGTTGCTTTATAACCCTCTTAGAATACATCGCTAAAAATCAGATATGGCTATAGGACAGAAAGTGATTGAAACGTGAAAAAATAAACAAAAAAGTTGTGGTGCCGATAACCGAAAAGAGCCGCAATGATACGCTATTAGAAACAAGAGTCGCATAACTGATAGTGTTATAGCTGATAGTGTAATACTTTGAAAAAAATTGTTCAGATATTTGTCTCTTTGACCAAAAGGAAAAAGAGTTTCAGCCAAAAAAAGCGCATTTAATCCTCGCCCAATTCAATTTGATTGAATTTTGGGTCAATTTTACTATGTTTTGAATAAGTAAATTTTCTGACTAACTAAGGAAAAATCGATTTAATCCTAAAAAAAACATTGGAAATGATCGTCCAACACCGAAAAATATGTTCTCTAAAGAACTTTGAAATCGATAATTAGTAAAAACTGACCAAAACGCGCTTAATTAAACACTTCGGATACCGCACTTTAGCTTCAAAAACCATTAAACTTGATAAATACAACGATTCTCGAAATAAGAATTGCCCTGAGAGTCACCCTCATTACCGTGTTTCCTCTAATAGGCCCACATGCTCTAATAAGCATATACTCTCTATTTTATAGACCTGGGGTCGTATTCAGGTAGGTTAGTAGAGTTTTGGATCAAGAGTTACTCGTGATCTACTCGACGTGTTTCAGACGGGCTGAGTAGGTTCAAAGATCATGAGTTACTTTTGATCTACTCAACTCGTTTCAGACACACGAGTAGAGTTTTGGATCAAAAGTTACTCGCGATCCTACTCGACCTGTGAGTAATCTTTGATCTGAGTAGAATTGAGATCTTCTCGCCTAACTCAAATTCTACTCGCCTAACTCGGATTCTACTCAACCAACTCGAGTTCTACTCGCACAACTTGATTTCTACTTGCCCAACTCGGCTTCCGACCATCGAGTTTTACGAGTAAATTAAATTTTTTTTAATTTTCTCAAGTTCTACTCGCCCAACTCGGCTTTCTAACCCCGAGTTTTACGAGTAAATTAAATTTTTTTTAATTTTCTCAAGTTCTACTCGCCCAACTCGGCTTTCTACCATCGATTATACAAGGATTTGTTTGAGTTCGATTCATATCTATTACTGTGGTGGTTATTTCATTGGTTTGGCAGTAATTTGTGTAGGAAAAAATAATTTATGTTTTATTTTTTTTGATCATAATTTTGAATAGAAATGCAGCTCATATTTTTATGGTGTATCGAAAAGACCCCAGTCTTCTCCTTCAGGCTAGTTGGCCATTCGTCAATGTGAATCCATGAATGCATGTTCTGTGGGCAGAACGGTTCTTGCTAAAATTCCACAAAAGTGCGGCAGCAAGAATATAACTAGGTATAAAATCAATTCCCAGTCTGATTTCTGCATGGATGGAGTAGTATCTTCTTTTAAACCATCCAATAACTCTCTCTACATATGAACGTGTGATGGTAAAAATTTTATTGTAGCTGAAAAATATCAATGTTGGAGTTAAAAAGAGCTTGTTCAGTTACAGTCAACCTTCGCCTCAAAGAAAATGGAAAACAAGCTCTTGAAACATCAACTTCGTTCTCTCAACATTAGTTTCACTGACAGTTCTGAGCAGAGTTTTTAGTAAAAATAGATTTTAATTATGCTTTTCCATAATTCAATGTAAGCAAAAATGTAATCTTTTATTCAAAATCAATCCCTCAGCAAGTAAAAATAATGTATCTTGAAATTATAAATTAATAAAAAGTCATTATCAAACACAACTGTCAAGCTTACTGATGTAAATCACGAGTTTCAATCTACTCTATTCATACTAAACACTCTAATCATACTCTAATCATACTTCACTCGTTTTTAAAAAAGCCAAGTTGGGCGAGTAAAACTCCACCTGATCAAAAAAATCGTGTTTACGCGTAAAACTCAGGGTTAGAAAGCCGAGTTGGGGGAGTAGAACTCGAGAAAATTAAAAAAATTTAATTTACTCGTAAAACTCGGGTTAGAAAGCCGAGTTGGGGGAGTAGAACTCGAGAAAATTAAAAAAAATTTAATTTACTCGTAAAACTCGGGTTAGAAAGCCGAGTTGGGGAGTAGAACCCGAGAAAATTAATAAAAAATAAATTTACTCGTAAAACTCGGGTTAGAAAGCCGAGTTGGGCGAGTAGAACTCGATTTAGGCGAAAAGATCTCAATTCTACTCAGATCAAAAATTACTCGCTGCTCGAGTAGGATCACGAGTAACTCATGATCCTAAACTCTACTCAACCCGTTTCAAGTGCAAGTAGGATCAAGAGTAACTCTTGATCTACTGACTCTACTAACCGACCTGAATACCACCCTGTATCTCAGCATCAAAAAATATTTTGCAAAGCTGTTAATTGCATTTTCGTAACTACCATGAGCTATACGATTTTACTTTTAGTTCTCGTTGAACGCTCGAAAATCTTGAATTTAATTCAATATTTTTTATTTTTCTGAGGTTGGAAAATTAACCCACATGTGGGCTACGGTATGTAAATTATGTTTTCGACTTTTTATGAGCATTTAAAATTTGAATTTTTTTCATCGTTCAATTTAACATTTAAAGGCCGGTTTGTGCTAATGGGAGCGTTTTGTTCAGAATATCGTGCTGGACAAGATAAGCGCAAGAAATTTTCGAAAAAAGTTCTTTTTCGCGAAACAACTACTGCAATTGCCATATTAAAAAACTGCACTTTATAATACTAAAGAAGAGAGCAAATCATAGAAGAAAGCAGTGTCATGATCAACAAATTGGTCGGTGATCAGGCTTTTGCCGGGTTAATTCAAATTCGTGCCTCTCATGGCGTTCTGTATTCTCACGTTTTCTTGTAAAAAATTTGTCTTTTTTAAAATTTGGGGCAGTTCATGTTGAGAAGAGCTCAAACATGCGTTTCCAACTGCAAAAAGCCTAAAATTACAGAACGCTTAGAAAGGCGCGAATTTGAATTCCCCCGGAAAAAGCGTGGTCACCAACCAATTTGTTGATCCTGATACTGCTTTGTTCTCTGAATTTCTGTCTTCTTCGGTATAAAAATGACGCACAGAATCTTCACTTTCTGCTGCAGTTAATGTGCTGAAATATAAACGGTGATACCAGTGATTTTTTAGTGTTTATAAGAAAGAACTAAATTCTTTATTTGACAGACTTTTTAAGAAATTCAAATATTTTGCATGTTATACGGCAACTGATCCGACTAAATTTCTATTTATTCAAAAGCCTGTCGAATTTTGCACCAGATTAGCACTCAAGATACACAAATTTGTTTTCAGATAAAAAGTTACAGTCAAAAATAATCAAAACAACTCAAAGTGCGACAATTCCAACTATAAATACGTGAAATAAATCACAAAAAAAACTTTTTTTGAAACTTTCTTGCACCTATCTTGTTCAGCATGATATTGTGAACAAATACTCCCATTAGCACAAAAAATAATATTATAATGTGTTTTTTGCAGACGCCTCCCATCCTCGGTGAACACTTCAATTGGGTGCATCTGTATTTGTACTGGTTGCCACAAGCTAGATGGCTTTACTTGTTTGGCCAGATCTTTAAAATTTCTTCATGTTTTTGCTTGATTGTCGCCAGTTTCGAGAGATATATGATGACTAGGTAGGGAATATTTTATGGGCCACAATTTTTTTAAAAACGGAAATGTAAAATATTCGAAATATTAGGCCGTTATTCAAGAAAAATAAAAGCAGTTGATCCTTGTGGTTTGGCTAAATTTAAGTAAAAAAATTAATTTGAGAGGGAGGAGTTATAAGCCAAAAAAACGGAAAATTGCAAATTTTCATCAATCATTTATAAATCTGAACGGTATGAATTTTAAAGTACTGAAAAATTTACAAATTTGCTGATTTCTTTTTCTGAACTAAAGAAATTTTTAAAAAATTTATATGCTATTTTGTCATTCTTATTCGAAGCTGCAAAATATACATGGTTGACCATCCTGAACCACCCAAAAAAACCGTATATACCGTATAAAACCGTATAAACCACAATACCCTGAATCATGCTAAATCACCCTAAAGCACCCACCAATAATCACCCTCAAATACCCCAGAATTAAAAAAGTTAAAATTGATGTTTAATCAAGGTGAAAAAAAAGTTTAAACTGGGTAAGATTAAACTTTAAATAAGGTTATGTGGAGATATGACTTCGTCGTTTTTTGGCATTAAAAAACCATGCTCACGGTGGTCTAGTTTCCCCCGCCAATTCAAATTTTTCCTAATCGTTGGATTAACGTACGAATTTTTTTACTGAGTTTCTAACAAAAATAGACCTAAAATAAAATTGTAAACCTTGTTTTTTAGAAAGCAAGTTAAAAAATCCGAACAGAAGATCAGTGATTAGGAAATTTTTTTTAATTAGCGGGGACCACCAGACCTTGGTCTTTTAAAATTAACCTTAAGGGACCATACTTGTTGATGACAATGAGAATTCGGCGAATTCAAATTCGAGCGGGACACTTCTCTTTCGTCTCGCTTTCTACTCTTTTGAGTTATTTTGAACGACTCAAAGAGTAGAAAGCGAGACGAAAAAGAAGTGTCCCGCGCGCATTTGAATTTGCCAAATTCTCATTGTCATCAACAAGTATGGTCCTTTAAAACAGGGCTCCCAAATAAAAATTTTGAAATGAAAAACATTTTTATAGAATAAAGGACATTTGGTCAAAAAATGCCATTTCATGCATCTCATTAGGTTTTGAGTACCAAAACATGACCCAATTTAAATTCCAACCGAGTTCCTGTGAACGCTTTTAACTTTTCGCTCAATCGAGTAATCCATTTCGCGATAAAATTACATAAAAGTTTAACCAGCCAATAAAAATTGAAAACATAAAAGAAAAGTGGTGTTTTGGTGTTATTCAACTGCCTAGAGTTTCCTCAAGGCGAGATGAAAAAAGTCAATGAGATGTAGCCAAAATGAAATTTGGTCAATCCTGTATATTTTTGCTTATTGCAGACATTGGACGTTCAGTGGCTTTGACTATCGCACTCGATGGTTCATCCTTGGTTGTGCTATCTTTGGAGCCATTTTCGTAAAATTGTTCACAGCAGTGGTGTGTTTTTTTACCTTAATTCCTATTTTAGAGTATAAAGAGACCCGTGCCTGGTCTAGTGATTACTTTACCTTAATTTTTAAAATAAATTCTAAAAGTTATCGGCATATTTTCAAAACCTTATTTCTTGTAAATGTTAAGGTCATATCTCTTTATTTTACCATTTTGTAGCCGTGCATTCCTTCTTTCCAATGGCATATAAAAGTTAGCTTGACTCTTTTAGATGAGCCATCATTTGGCTTCAAACACTTGCGATATCATTTTGAGAAGTTGACGAGCACTTTTATCGCTTTAATAACTTGTAAAAAGTTTAATTCAAGGTCTCGCGCTATAACAACATTTTAGCACTATATAGTAGCGCAGTTCCGAAGCTACAACACTCATATGACAAAATTCAAAAAAAAACTGAGTGTTAAGATATGGCCTTCTGGAAAAATAAATTTCTCTAAGAATGACCAAAAAGATATGACCCTAATATTTACAAGAAATAAGGCTTTGAAAATCTACCGGGAACTTTTGGTACACCCGAAAATCACAAATATTTTGATTTTCTCAATAATTGTTTTCTGCTAAATCTATAAAGGGAAAACCAGTTTTCGAAATTTTTTTATTATTTTCGGTTAAAACATCTATTAAAGGGGCATGCCCGTGCGTTTTAAAAAGTTAAGGCGGGACCAGCAATTTTTTTTGAATCGTTCTATTTTTCACTCGTTTTGCGTCAAATCTAATATTAATGACCCTATACTACTTTTGAAAACTGGGCAGAAAACTTAAAAAATCTGAATGCGTATGCATGTGAAACTTGATCGAGAAAGAAAAAAAGTGCTGGTCCCCGCCTTTTCTCCGTGTCGGGCACGGGCATGCCCCTTTAATTCCCCTTTCTAAAAAGACAAAATGTAATTATTTTAAAACGCCTCGAAAGCGCGCTGAATTGTCAAGAAAAGCCTGTGGACAAAATAAATTCAATTTTTAAAAGAAAAGACGATAAAAATTCACAACCAAAAAATGTATGGAATTTTTGCCTTGGTCTCTCTTATGTTTTAAAAGTTTAAAATTGGAAAATATTCCTTGAACCATAGGGTAATTTTTTGTTGAAATTTTTTGTTTTTGGATTTGAATGCTCATAGTCTCCTGTTTAGATTGAAAAATAAACCGTTTGTCAAAGTTTCGCCTACAAAAAAATTATGAATGTTTTAAATGTTCCAAAATATTTAGGCTACGCTGTAGACGAAAACTAATTCATACGTTGGATGAAAGGGTATTTTCCATTAAATCACTTTGACTACAGTCAAACCTCGATAAGCCGGCACCCCCAAAAGTTCGTTCCAGCTTTGGGTCTGACACTTTTTAACACGATTTTTGAAAGCTTTTTCCATTTCTGTTTTTACAGTCTGGTCGGAAATATCGTCAGGATTCCGATTTAGCCGATCGTTTTTGGAAAGAAAACAAAATTTGGGTTAAAAGAGTAAATCCTCGATAAGCCGGCACCCATTTTCAAAAAAGGGGTGCCGGCTTATCGAGGTTTTGCTTTTTTAATGATAAAATTGCAGGATTTCAAAAAAACGATCTGCAAAATAGGAATCCTGACGATATTTTCGACCAGGGCGTAAAAACAGAATTGGAAAAGCTTTCGAAAATTAGGTTAAAAAAGTGTCGGACCCAAGACTAAAACGAACTTGGGGTGCCGGCTTATTGAGGTTTGACTGTACATCTTGTCCCTTTTGGAGGGAGGGATGATTCGAGTTTATACGGTGATTAGACACTAAACTCGAGTTTTCGTCTTTTGAGTATTGGCTTGGGTGCTTGAACATTTTCTGATATGCAATAACATACCGTATTTCCTCTAATTGCCGCCCCCCTCTAAATACCGCCCCCCCCCCTAACTTCAAGTGGTCTGAAAATCCTGTTTTCATTTACTGTTTGAGCTGTGTAAAAAATGCCTGCGAGGGATTTCAAAAATCTCACAAGCACTTTTTGCACAGCTCGAACAGTAAATAAAACACGAGTTTTGAACCACTTGAAGTTTGAAAAAATTGCATGCTTCTAATTGCCGCGCCGGGGTGGCAATTAGAGGAAATACAGTATATAGGCTTTAATCATTAATCCCCTATAAAATATTTGCAGGATGTGGTGGTAGTGTTCAACCGCAACTGTTCTCGCATCTTCCAGCGCTACACCATCGGTCAGGCTGGGCACAAGGAATGGCTGGCCTCTTTCATCAACCTGCTCACCGTTATTATTCCCTTTGGCACTTTGGTGTTCTTGAATGGTGGCATAGTTCTAATGCTAAGGCACCAAAATGTACAGGTGGCTTTTGAGCTTAATCGCTTTTGGCTCTATATGCATTTGGGAGTATATGACACTATCTTTTTTAACACGAGAATGCCCGATCGTAACTTCTGCTTTTTTCTAGGAGAACTTTTCACGCTGATTCTCGTGGGCCAGTCGTTTTTCAATGAATGGCCGAAAAAGTCGAGAAAAAAGCAGTTGCATCAAACAGAAGTAATAGATCACAGATGAGACTGTGTTTTTTCTTCTTTTTATATGGTAACATTGAACGGCCATGTACGACCAGGCTACCAGCATATTTTTCAATCTTCTGATGCAAGTTTTCACGCTCTATCACGTGGTATTTTTATTTTTGAAAATTGTTTGTAAAATTTTGAGTAAAAAGCGAAACTAAGTCACAGCCCCCTGAATTTTCGTCCAAAAGCCCTTGGTTTTTCGTGCGGTTTTCAGGTCAAATTGTTTTGGCCTAAATTTTCTAAAATTGACTTGTTGTCTCGGAGTTCTTGCGCTCGTTCTGTTGCATTATTCACGCTGATCATTTTGCTATATCGTACCCTGAACTTTTCTAAAGAAAGTCGGCCAAGGATAAGCCAAACCAGGTATCTTTCAAATTTCATCACCATGATAAGTCCTGGTCTTACCTCTTCTCCTGTAATTTCTGTGTGACTTTTTTGGAATTTTGTGCTGATTTTTCGCCTATCTTGTAGCTCTTGAATTTCTCTACAGATATTGATCACGCATTGTGCAGTTATACACAGCTAGGACATGCTCTTGAGCTGGTTGTCAAGTTTTTTGCAGACAGGCTGCTGCTCATATACACTCATATGAAAGAGAAGATTCCAGCGATCATTTTGCTATATCGCAGTCATAGCTATGTCATATGAAAATTCTTCTTGCTTTCGAACAGCATATCATAGGATCACGTCATTTAGAAGATTTTCGAACTGCTTTTTTCTCGACTTTTTCGGCCGTTCATTGAAAAATGACTGGCACCACGAGTTCTCTTAGAAAAGGCAGAAGTTACGATCGGGCATTCTCGTGTTAAGGGTGAGTGGATTTACGGGTTATTTCGGACAAGCGACTTTTTTCCAGAGGCAAACTAGAGCCTAGATTTTTTTATCCAATTTCCACCAATCTGAATGATTGCAGCAACTTCGGTCCTTGATTACTGAACTGACTATGGGTCATGATGTTATGAAGATTAGGAGGAGAAACTTGCGAGCAGCCACAATACACTCCTATTCATCATATCCGCCTATTTGATCTCGAATTTGTTAAATTTGTTTTTGTCAGTTATGGAGTACCTCTACCCAGGTGACTATTTTAAAAGTCTTGGTCAAAAGTCTAAAAGTATATTTGTAGGCCTTTTGCAACGCACCTATCCATATCAATATCGTATTTGTTCGGACTGTGCCTCGTTGATGACTGTATTGGGCAATGCCCTTCGCTTCCCAGCTCATATATGCTCAAACAAAGAGATTAGTGAACAGCTCCAGCTCATGCTCTGCGCTTCTGACAAAGAAATTGAGGTGAGAAGTTTTTATTCTACTTCGGTATACAGGGTGAACCACTTTTTGGAACGTTTGTTTGGACCATAACTTTTTGTCTACAGAGTGGCCAGAAAAAAACCATCTTTGCATTCAGAATCGTGTTTTTGGCATTGTGTTTTCGACCCTTTTTTCAAAATTTTGACAAGAAAAAAGAATTTTTATTTAAATTTTATTTAAAAGAATGGCTCACCGGCTGTACCCCGAAATTTAAGCGGCATTTTGCTAAGTGGTCGATTTGCTAAGCGGTCGTTTGCCAAGAATTTTTTTTGCTAAACGACAAATTGCTAAGAATTTTTTGTTAAGGCGCCCATTTGCTAAGAATATATTTGCTAAGGCATTCTTTTCTTAAATCCCGATTTGTTAAGAACTTTTCTGCCTTTTTGTACTTTTCCTTTTCTCAATGTTCTGGTAGGGATTAGAGATTTTTCCGAAACCAAAACCAAACCCAAACCTGAAAGATTAAAATTTCTTAAAAATAAAAAATAAGAACATTTTTTCTAACTTAAAATTGTGTGGGGAATTGGTTTGTCTAGCCCAAAGTTGCGATTTTACACACTCCAACTTCAATACCTGGTGTAGGTATCACCTGACCAGGTGGATGCCCACCTGGATGTCTTAAAAATCAAAAAGTTCATTTGAATAAAAAAAATCTATTTTTCCAACCAAAAAAATTTGTGAATAATTGGACTTGATGAGACCAAAAGTGCGATTTCACCTACCCGATCCCAAATCTAGGGTTGAGTACCACCTGGACAGGTTGTTATCCAGGCAACTCAAGAGTAGGGTATATTCACCCAATAACCTGAAAGGTCAAACGTTAGTCTTTTATACCTGAAATTACGGTAAAAAATAAAGTGTGCACCAGGTGGATTCGAACCAGCATCCTCGGCGGTGGCTATCCAATGGTCGTCCACTTGGATCAAAAATTTTTTTACGTTTTCGGTTTCCAAATCATTTTTTCTGCACTGATTCGAGCACCCTGAAAATGGTTTGACAGTGGTAAAATCACGTTTTATCAAGAAATTTTGAGTTATCGTGAATTCTTGATTTTGATAAATCAATCGTTAGCAATAACTCTAAATTTATCGATAAAACGTGATTTTACCACTGTCAAACCATCTTCAGCATGCTCGAATTAGTGCAGAAAAAACGGTTTTGGAAACCGAAAACGTAAAAAAAATTTTTGATCCAAGTGGACGACCACTTGGATAGCCACCGCCGAGAATGCTGGTTCGCATCCACCTGGGTGCATACCTTTTTTATTGTAATTTTGAGTGTTTACGTGGCGTAAAGGTCCATATACTCATCACCAAGTTACTGTTTCGAATCCCTCTGGGTGCAATCAGTCCAGAGTAGGAGACCCCGATTCAATTAAAGCCGTTTTTAGAACATGATTTTGGATTGAACCGTTTGGGTTTTAAGTCTGTACCCCGAAATAAAGCCGAACTGAAGAAGATGTAGCTTAACAAACAAGATCTTTATCAAAACAACTACTTAGCAAAAAAATTCTTAGCAAAACGACCATTTAGCAAATTGGCGCTTAAATTGTGAATTCTTAGCAAATTCGTAGCAAAAAGCAAATTTCTTAGCAAAACGACCGCTTAGCAAATCGACCACTTAGCAAATCGCCGCTTAAATTTTCGGGGTACAGCCTGGCTCACCTTGAGACTGGCATTAATTTTTCTGATATCAATAAATTCTGGCAAAAACTAATTCTGAAAAAATTCAAACTGACAATAATTGGTCTTGTCCAGATTTTTTTTGAATAAAACTTGTATTAGCAAAAATGGTTTCGAAATTAAAGATTCCAGTAAAAAATGGTTGTGTATTAATTTGGCTTCTTTTGGACCTGGATAGGGTTGTCGATCGATTTGAAATTTTTCGATTATCGAAAAATCGAAATATCGAAATTTTCGATCATCGATAATCGAAATATCGAAAAAATCGAAATTTTCGATTAATCGATTATCGAATTATCGATCGAATCGAAAATTTTCGATTAATCGATTATCGAAATATCGAAAAAATCGAAAATTTTCGATTAATCGATTATCGAATTATCGATCGAATCGAAAATTTTCGATTAATCGATTATCGAAATATCGAAAATATCGAAAAAATTTCGATAATCGATAATCGGGAATCGATCGAAAATTGGTCGATAATCGATCGATTTCGATCGAAAATCGATCGAAATCTATGAAATTATCATCCCTTATTAAGGTTACCTTATACCATTATTCCAACACACGAAAAAGTGATAATATGAACAAACAAGTATTTTATTAAGCCATCAACGAACAAAGGTAAAGTATTCAAAGAGTGACTAAATGATCGAAATATATGTCTTCCATGTCTTCATCATCGGGTATTTCCTGTTCATCGTTCCTCCCCTTATTTCGTTCCAGAAGCTCCGCCTTAATTGCCAAATTTGAGAAGCTTTTTTGGTGCTTATTCGACTGCGCAAATAGTTGGAAAAAGAAGAGAGTTGCCTAAAAGAATCGATGACCGATTCCGGGATCGCTAAAACTCATTGGCCTACCTTCGAAAATACTCTTTCTGATAAAGCGCTTGCTGGTGACGGACAAAGATATTCTTGAGCTAAGACAGACAAAAGCGGTAGACTAGCTTTTGCTTCACGCCACCACTTCAACATTTCATCTGTACCGGCAGAGTTGGTTTTGGAAATGGTAGACTTTTCATTTGTTGTAGAGATCAAGTTCATTCTGAGAGTTTTATGAGTTCAAAAATAAGGCTATTACAAATACAGTCACTTCCTCACTTACCTTCACAATCATCCCATAGACATCTTCTTGCATTACATCTCCCTCATTTGCTTCATCGGCCCACAAGTCGTTTAATGGCACAAATGTCTCCCTGTTACTTCAGCTGTTTCATCCAGTGGATTTTCTGGTCTTCCTTGCAACATCAACTCTCGGATTTGCTTTTCAATGGTCTCCCATGTAAGCTTATCATAGACAAAGGATCTGAACTTGCCAAATTAATGTCAAGTAAAACCCAAAAAATAACTTTACTTGTACTTGAACCGTGATCCAGAAAAGCAGATAAAGTCAACAATGTGTCATTCCACAAATGTTCCATTCTATTTTCGAAGTCTCTTAAGGCCGCTTGGAGAGAATCACGGATTGCAGAGATGCTGGAACTTTCAATTGAACATTTCAATGCTCGTATGATTTGCCTAGCAAGGAAAGCATAGCAAGAAATCGAGATATCATCAGCAGAAGCCTAAAAACTTAAACAATGGATGCTTTTTTTATTTAAAGTCAAGTATTACATACCAGCTTGGTAACATCTTCAAACACTTTTAGAGGTTCATTCAGTCCTTCTAGAAGCTGATAGTCGGAGTCACTCATTTTCTTTACTGTTGACGGCTGCTCCTTTAATCCTGAATCGCGAATTGAACTAGGTCGTCTTATTGTGCGCGAAGGAGGAAATCATTTCAAGAGTCGAATTCCATCTCGTTTCCACGGCCTGTGTGTATGTAAATTTTTTATACCAATCACTTGAGTAGTCAAATACTTACCGCCACCAACAAAGTAGAATCTTTTCCGCGAGTTATTGAACCTCTTTGAACTTAGCCGTTGCTGCAGGACTTCTTCGCAATGCGACCACCACATCTTGAGCCTTGTCACAGCTTGCTTGATTTCCGTTTTACCTAGAATCATCTTCTTCACAACCAGATGAAGCTTGTGGCACAGACATGAATCCTTAAGATATTAAAGTAAATAATATAATTTTCAAAAAATCTAACCCTGGTGAGCTTGGAATACTTTGGCAGCCTAGATCATATGGAGCTATCATCTCTTGTAATGGCGACAACATCTTTCAGAAGGATCCCAACTTGATCGATTGTTTCAACCAGCTGAAGGGCAATATTTTCCCCGGTATGACGAGATAGAAAAGGCACGAGCGCCAAGACATGATGTTTTGCCGAAATCGTTCGTCGATGTAAGAAGCGGTCACGCTAAAAAAATTTAAGTGACCATTTTTTGGTACATTTTAGTCCAATTATAAAAAGACCCAACTAAAGTAAAGAGTGGTGACGGTAAGTCCAGGTGTCCATCGTGAATCCTACCTTCTTCCCTTGTAGAATCTTTAAACTATCTGAAGCCAGTTCTGCACGAGCTGGAATGAGTGAATGACTGAGTTCTTGCCGCGAGGAATCTATGAACAGTTAACTGATATTAAATCCAAATTCGGAATCTCATTTACTCTTGCTCCGTTGCCGTAAACCTTACAAGAGCCATGAAAGACGATGAGTTCACAATCGAAAATGCCTGGTTAGTCTCTACGACAAAATCCATCACGAGATCAGCAAGCTCTTTGATTGTCCTGCATCCATATTCGGGCTAAAATACAAGGTAACAGATTTCGAACTATATTCAGCGCACATTACCTGAAAAATTTCCTGACATCAAGTTTAGGCTTCTTCTTTTCCACTTGATCTTCAGTGTCATCCAAACGGGTCCTCTTTTTGGCATATGCTGTACTTCGGAAGATAGCATCATGGTTAGTAGAGTAGTGTGCCCAAAGAACCGTCGTAGACTTTGAGGCAGGAATTTCGAACTCCTTTGAGCATTCCGCATGAAGACAAATCCACTTCTTTCGATCTCCAGACACCTTGAAAAGCTTCTTCGACCATATTTCAGACATCTTTGTTAGCTTCCAATGAGTTCTGAGATAGGTTCTTTAAAGAAGTTTCTTAGTGAAATGAAATAAGGGGGTGAGAAGCGAAAATTGATCTTTCGTTAAAATCAGGTTATTTTGAAAGTTCTTGAAAATGAAACTCTACATTTTATAACAAATAGTTCACAAAATATCGAAATCGAAAAATCTTCGTTTCCGATAATCGAAAATCGATCGAAGGCTATCGATTAATCGATAATCGAATTATCGAAAAAATCGAAAATTTTCGATTAATCGATTATCGAAATATCGAAAATATCGAAAAAATTTCGATAATCGATAATCGGGAATCGATCGAATCGAAAAGTTCGATAATCGATTATCGAAATAATCGAAATATCGAAAAAGCTTCGATTTTCGGTCGATTTCGATCGATTTCGATAAATCGATCGACAACCCTAGACCTGGATGACCTGAAAAAAATTGAGTCAGATTCTGAAACAAATCGTCCTATCATACGTTAAATCGTGTTACTAATTGGGTTTGTTAGGACCGAAACCCCGGTTTCACCCACCCAGACCCCCAAAAAGATAGTAATATTTTTGTCTTGTGAAGAACTATTATCGTTTTAAATGTTTTTTCTATGACCCAACCTCATTCTACTGGATAATCCACGTACCACTGAACCAAGTGGTCGTCCACTTGGATCAAATTTTTTACGTTTTTATTCAAAACCTGTTTTCTGAACTAATTCGGGCATGCTGAAGATGATTTGATAGTGGTAAAATGACGTTTTCTCGGGTATTTTTTGAGTTTTGGCAAATAATTAATTCTGGTGAAATCAATTATTCCCAAAACTCAAAAAATACCGAGAAAACGTCATTTTACCACTATCAAACCATCTTCAGCATGTCGAATTAGTTCAGAAAACAAGTTTTGGAACATGAAAAACGTAAAAAAAAATTTGATCCAAGTAGACGACCACTTGGTTTGGTTGGTTCAAAAAAAATTAAATTCCCGCAAAATTGTTAAAAATGCACAAATTTTAAAATGCGGATCAATTCATGTGTGGGCCAATTCGTCTTTGGACCAATTTGGTATGGATCTACTCGGTTAACTCATGTAAATGGATATCCACCTGACCAGAAGTACCCATTTCGGTTTTGGGGTCTGGGTCGATAAAATCACACTTTTGGTCTTAACAAACCCAATTCTCCACACAATTTTGAATAAAGAAAAGTGTTTGTATTTTGATTTTTTGAAAAATTTTATTTTTAGCCATCCATATGGATATCACCTGACCAGGTGGTAACTACCCTGGATTTCGGGTTCGGTTGGGTGAAATCAAACTTTGGTCTTAACAAACTCGATTTCCCACAGGATTTTACATGTGATAAGATTATTTGTTTTTCATTTAAAAATTTGATTTCCTAGTCCACCGAGAAGGATATCCTATCCAAGTAGTACCTACTCAAATATTTGGGTTCAGGTTGCTGAAATCGTAATTTCGGTCCTATCAAACCCAATTTCCAATTATTACAGTTTAATATAAATCGAAAACAATTATTTGCATGAACATTTAACTACCAAACAAATTTATTCAAAAAAAATCTGGTCAAGACCAATTATTGTCAGTTTGAATTTTTTCAAGAAATAATTTTTGCCAGAATCAATTGATATCAGAAAAGTTAATGCCAGTCTCAAGGTGAGCCAAAAGATTCTTATAAAATTCAACGAAAACATGTTTAATCTGTTTTGTCTCGACCAAAATTTAAAATTTCAAGGCGAGTCTTTTATGTTAAAGCAGTTTCATGTGGAAATCGACCACGCTGCGCACGAACCCGTTGTTAGAATAAAAATTTCCCAGTATAATAAAGTTATGGGAAAATCATGCGCGAAACTTCGTGTGAGATGGGAAATTCAAATGACTATATCTTCAGTCGGATCAGGTAGAACGATTATAGAAAATAGTTAAGAGAGAAAAAAAATTGCTGGTCCCCACCTTAATTGCAGTGTAACGCGTTGCTATGCCCCTTTAACTCACACAAGTTCTATCAATTCCGTTTTTTTAATTTTGTATTTTCATCCGAAAAATTTTCGCGATCTTCGAAGAGTTAAAAAATAAAGCCCCTGGGCGCTCTTGTGGAGGTAATGAGCATATTATCAATTAGCTCACAATCGCATTGGTTAAAAATAAGTACCCAAATACTAATCGACTGTAATAATATATTAATTTTTAGAATTTGCCCAACTCAGCTGTGACCACCGCGCTCACGTTGAGACGTTTCTCGGAGCGTGTCGATAACCTTGGTTTTCCGCTCTTTTAACCACACCGCAACAACCCGGGGAAGAGGACGACAGTATAAACACCAATTATCACTAGCCAACGGAGCGTTCAGCCACAAGGCAGGACCAATGGACTTTCTTTCCAGCACATCTTGCCCCTGAACAGAGATGACATCACCACCAATGTAAAAGCCGCTCTTTTTTTCACACGCCAGATTGGTTTGTTGTAAGGCAATACTACTCTCGACTGTGATTGCCCAAATCCTGAAGAATTATTGGGAAGTAGCAGGACTTTGGACGAGGAAAACAATGTATTGCTGCTAGTGGACGGCTGTGATTATGAATATGTGGATGAATAGTGGACAAGAGAGCCGTTACACAACCGGCCCCTACTCTCAGGCACTACAGCAATACGAAAGAGGGTAATATGAGGTGTAATATTTGAGCTTCGATCCAGAATGATGCAAGATCACAGCAATAGGGAAAGAATTTGGAAATTTGTTTTTTGTAAATAATGTTTTCAACTTGTTGTCAGTTTTGTTTTGATCTGTTCTATAGTCATGTGGTTAAAGCGTTGACGTGTTACAAATAATAAAACAAAAACTATGACAAAACTTTGATATAAAGTATGCACCAACCCCATCTAGCTAGGAGAGACTCGACGGGTGCCTAATATCAGGATGCTCCATATCTAATGAAATTCAATCCCCAAAATGATCTTTATATTGCATGCAACTACTACAGTCGAACCTCGATAGTAGATACCCCAAAAAGTTCGTTCCTAGTTGGGTCCGACACTTTTTTTAGCCCGATTTTCACAGCTTTTTTTAAATTCTGTTTTGACAGTCTGGTCCCAAATATCGTGAGGATTCCGATTTTGCCGATCGTTTTTCAAAAATCAAATATTTTGGCTCAAAAAAAGCAAAACCTCGATAGTAGATACCCCTTTTTTTAAAAAGAGGGTATCTACTATCGAGGTTTTGCTTTTTTTGAGCCAAAAATATTTGATTTTTGAAAAATGATCGGCAAAATCGGAATCCTCACGATATTTGGGACCAGACTGTCAAAACAGAATTTAAAAAAAGCTTTGAAAATCGAGCTAAAAAAAAGTGTCGGACCAACTAGGGAACGAACTTTTTGGGGGTATCTACTATCGAGGTTCGACTGTAACAATATTATTGACAAAATACCGTATACAGTTGATTCTCTTCATAACGTCTTTCAAGGGACGGCCAAACAGGACGTTATGAAGAGAGGAGTGACACTTGCCTCAAAATCACTTACCGGACGTTCTATAGAGAGTTTCTCAAGCTCCCTCACACTCCGGCGTAACACGACCCGCGTTTAATAACACGCGCTTTTAATAGGCCATAATGTTTTGTCTAGGCCGAATTCCGAAATTCTATATATATAATGTGTATACCGTATATTCTCGATTAGAAGCCCTCTCTAATAGAAGCCCCCTTGAGGACCTATATATCAGCATAGAAAAAGAATTCGCAAATCTTTTTTTCGCGTTTTCTTAGTTAGCACGAGCTCACCTGATTCCACTTTTAAAATTTTGGTTGAGCACGCAAAATCTCAAAATCGAAATATTTTTTTTCCGACTTTTTTAGGGTTGAAAATAGAAGGCCGGGCCTTCTAATAGAGAATATACGGTAATGAATAATATAATAGTATAACTTAATGTGTTATAAGGTATATAATGTGAAAAACACGATTTTGGCTTGGTCTCTGGTTTGGCCTTGGCCATCCGGAGGCTATCCTCAGACATGTGCTCGGCAAAATGTGCTTGGCTTTGCTGCAAATTAAGATAACTTGCTGTTAAATTGCAATACGCACAAAATAAATGCAGGAAGAACGGCTCCGAGAGAAACGGTGTTTATAGAAAAAATGGTTTTGATGTTTAAACGCTGTTTTAACAATGTTATGTGGAAAATTAGAAGCGACCATAGGATGGCGAAAAAAAATATGACTCAGAATTTTCTACGCGCCTTCGGCGCGGCGAGTTCAAAAAAATAAAAGCGTTAAAAAAAGTGTTCCGAAATTGACTGAGAATGTGTTCCGATATCACTCCGAAAAATGTGTGAAACAGGCCGATACCTAAGTGCTGCGGGAATTCAAAAAGACTAGTTCTGATAATTAGCATTTTTGGCGACCGGAGTATACCACCCCCAAATGAAATTTTTTTTAAAGTGTTTCCAATGGTTGGTTAGAAATGCGCGCACTCACTTACCTTAGACATAATTCCGAGAAGACTCTTGAACAAAAATGCATTTAGAGACTATTTTTGCCCAGCTCCAGTGACCAAAACATGCCAAAACAGGCAAATGGTCGAAATTTCGAAATGTCCAAAACTCAATTTTTATTAACCAGAACTCAAAAATAATGTCTTTTTTGAACTCCTGAGGCAATTTTGGGTCGATATAGGGTGTTTTAAAAACACTTTAAAAAAATTTCATTTGGGGGGGGGGGGTATACTCCGGTAGGGTCGCATTTTTTAACTTTTATAATAACGCATATGAAAGCTCAGTATCCGGGCTACACAACGGTACGTAGAACGTGTGTAATTACAAGAGGTATATAGATTTTTTGTCAAGAACATCAACATGTATATACTGATTTTGGCATTCATATGTCTTGTTGATGTTCTTTAAAAAAAACCTAACTGCGATGTTTATTAAACTTTCCGAGAAAATCAGTCACTGTTTGAACTCCCGCCATACTCAGGGGCGGTAGAAATAAGCTTCAGCCCTAACCTCTACCTTACCTGTACCCCTAAAAGTATGAACCAAAATGCTTTCTGATTTGGTACATACTTTTAGCTTTTTGTGTTACATTCTCTCTAGGATAATGTCTCCTGCCACTTTAATGCATTTAGAAAGCTTCCTATCACAACTCTTATAATTATAAAATGTCACGGGACCAAATTTAATCTCGTCATGGAATGAACGTATGAAAAATATAGGGATTCACGGGTGCTGGAAGCAGAACAAAAAAAGTTGAAGCCTGGCTAACATACGGGTAAACAGCCTTTATAGTAGTCTTTATTCAAACCGAAAACAAATCATAAACGCAAAAACAATAGATCCTTCTGGACTGATATAATGGAATGCATTCGCTTCACTTGGCAAAGATTTTTTCGAAATACTGAGGTGATGGCGAATGATAGTCATCATATTCCTACAAAATGAACAATAAAAATATGCAATAGTATATCAATCACTCACGCTGAAGAATTCTCCAGATCGATCCGCCAAATAATTGATAAAGTGTGACAGAGAGACAATCGAGTTCGTGTCAGTCAGCGCCCACTTGTTTTTTCTCTATGGAGCACGTCTTCGAAATTCTCGATCAATCGCAAGAGGAATGGGATTCCAATGAGAGACGGAATTTCAGCCACATTGATTGTTCACTGCCCTTCGCTGCTTTTATATAATGGCACATCCTAACTTATTTTTAGGTGAAAAAATTCGATAATCACCTGGCCCATTCTCCAGATACCCCACTGCTTCTCCATCATTCTGCTTGACATCATCTGCTTAGTGACCATATCCAGGCTGCTCTCACAGAGTTTTTGAAAGAATGGCTTCTCATAGTAGTAGAGCAGTTTGCTCAATGGTGGCTTGCAAAGCATTTCAAAAGCTCCTCCGCAACCAAGATGGCGCTGTTAACTAGCGACTTATCATGAACGACCGTGGACATATCAGCATTGGCTTTAAACTGACTGCTCTTGGTCGAAATTCTCAACGTCACTTCCCTTCAGAAAAACCGATATACTGAAAATAACGAGTCAGCAATAAAGCACCTTACTAATTATTCTGACACCACCCCATTAATGATCGTCGTAACGGAAATAAGAGCAGGGACATTCGGAAGCTTTACTCAATCTCCACTGCCTGACGATCAAATTCGGAAATTTCCTTCAACTTCTTTGCAGCATCCAAAATCCAGTAGCAGCAGTAGCGACAGTTCCTTCAGGCAATTCCGAATCTGGCGTCGCAGGCACGACGCGAATCCTCGCTTGTATTGACGGGCACTCTGAAGACTCAGCTTGGACGCTCAGGTTCTAAAAGATGTGCGTGACCCAAGTTGCGCAACTTAACAAACCTATTTACCTGACTCTTTCACTGCCTCAGTAATATCTCCGTTTGTATCGCTCTGAAGACTAAGCTTGTGCGCTTCGACTCTAAAAGATCGTGTAACACAATTTTCATATTAGAAGGAGCTAATCTACCTGGTTCCTCTTCCTCAATGAATCGAATCAAGAAGATCCGCGCTTTTCGGGTCACTTTGCTTAACACTCTTTCTTCCACGCTTAGCTGTTGACTTTTTTAAGAGATCGGTTGACAGGAGTAGAGCGGACGACACGATCGAGCTGTTTGCAACGCTACGACCACCAGACCCTTTCGACTGTCGCACTTCTTTGGCTTTCTTCTTTGCGCTCTCGATAATTGCCTGTAAATAGAGTAAATAGGTCAAACACAAGCTTTTAATGAAAACAAACCTTAGCCTTCGCAAATTTCGTCAGTGATTGGAAGAAATCGAGTGAACCTTCCACTTGCAGCACTTGCTCATTGCCATGCTTATAACCCTAAGAAACAAACGCTATTTTCAGAACATTCTTACTCTAGGGCAAAAAATTGACTCACAGGTATGCGACGACATAGACAGGTCATCATCATACTGCTTCACCTAATGATTTCGGCTTCGTAAAAACACCGCACCCTCCAGTCGCATAAGATTTTCTCACCAACCGCCACACTGGATTCATGTGGATTCGCTCTGTCGTGGTATCACGCTCCAGATCAGACTTTTAATCTTGTTCCGTCCCGTGCATTGCTCTTTGAATTCTCTTCATCTTGCTATGACTCTTATTTAGCATCAACTAAATGCAGACAGAATTATACAAATATATGGGTCTACGAAATAGCTCAAAATAATGAAAAGCCGTTAAAAATTGGAGGAGTGTACATTCAGAAAAAAAGTTTTGCAAAATTTCTAACTTTTTTTCGAAGTCAAATGTACCGGGTGTCCCAAAAATACCCGACGGATTTTTTAACGGCTTTTTTTAGATGATTCTTGCATCCAAAAATTATTTCAGTGATATAATTTGTAGCTCTTTCCTCCTCTTTCGAATGGTATATAAAGTTTCATTAGAATATTTTAGAAAAGCCATTATTTGGCTACAAAACATGTGACTCACATG
Organism: Ditylenchus dipsaci; assembly: GCA_004194705.1. NCBI lineage: Eukaryota > Metazoa > Nematoda > Chromadorea > Rhabditida > Anguinidae > Ditylenchus > Ditylenchus dipsaci. The sequence goes on along the minus strand of SADC01000695.1, from coordinate 1,197 downwards.
ATGTGAATCATTTTAGGATCCTGATAGCATTTTTGTCACTTTAACTGATCAAAATTCAATTGGAAGTTCAGGCTACAGCCAAATAAGAGCACCATGATGTAGCGCAGTTCAAGAGCTACAAAACCCACTTTACATTAGTAGCTTTTGAAAATCTGGGTGTTAAGATATGGCTTTTTTGAAAAAAATTAATATCTTGAAAAATGACCAAAATCAAATTTTCTACAAATTTTTTTGGAATTTTAGTCGCTTTTCAAGATATTAATTTTTTCAAAAAAGCCATACCATATTTCCTGTAATAAGGCGGCATGCCGCCTTATTTTTCAAACCCTGAAAATTCCGAAAAATTCGAATTCAATCTCGAAATTTTTGGGTGCTCAACCAAATCTAAAAATAAGATCGGTAGAGCTCGTGGGATTAAGAAAACGCATCAAACAGAACCAAATATTCACTCTGCTTCGAGATATAGACCTCGAAGTTGGGGTGCCGCCTTATTACAGGAAATACGGTATCTTAACACCCAGATTTTCAAAAGCTACTGTGTAAAGTGGGTTTTGTAGCTCTTGAACTGCGCTAATCATGGTGCTCTTATTTTGCTGTAGCCTTGAATTCAATTAAAATTTTGATCAGTTAAAGTGACAAAAATGCCTATCAGCATCCTAAAATGATCTCACATGTGTTGTAGGCTACAAATTGTAGCAAATAATGGCTTTCTAAAATATTCTAATGAAACTTTATATTATATAACATTATATATAATACCATTCTAAAGAGGAAGGAAAGAGCTTACAAAATGATATCACTGAAATAATTTTGGATGCAAAGATCATCTTAAAAAAAGCCGTTTTAAAAATCCGTCGGGTATTTTTGCACACCCGTAGCTGTGAGAATGTGACTTCCAACACTAATCAAAATTGTATCACACATCTCTATATAGTATTTGGGTCGAAGGTCCGTGGGTCACACCTTTTTACAGACATTGGGATTGGTGAAAATCTTTTTCTGAGAACAGTTTCTAAGGTAAATCGGGTGCCTGAACACGAATCCGCTGTCGAATTAAGAGGTTGACAAAGAATATGTGATTTTTTCCCCAAATTTTTTGTTTTTACGGGTTTTAAATTCAAAGTCTAAAAAATGAGGTCAAAATAAAAGAACTTTTTGTTGCAGATTTTATCAGATTCACCTAGCGTGTCAATTTTT